>NW_019775169.1:94772-190022 GCF_001039355.2 Lingula anatina | reverse complement strand
TAGGTATATCAGAAAAATTTTCAAACTGATCAGAAAATTAAAATACTTATATCATCTGAAAGGTAATGCAAAAACCGGATGAAATCATTTGGAATTTTTTAAATATTCCTACAAGCAACAAAGATATTGAAGTTTTTTAACTGCAAAAATCCACCAAAAGTGTCCACACTTCTCAGCTCAAAACCTGTGCCCACTGACCAGCAGTGATCACTCAGGCGCAGCAGAGCACCCTGTGTGTCTTTGTGTGCTCAGCCTATTGTCTGGCTCACATAGCCTGTGACTAATCAGGGCAGAGCTATTTCCCTGTGGTAATTTTCACATCATGTAATATTGCGGATTAAATTAACTATACTTCGCAACCTTCAAATTTCATGATTTTTCTACATAATATAGCAAATTTCATAAACTTTGCTGGATATAAATTTCAAAAAGATGATACCAGCACTTACCTGAAATTTTTTAGCATTTTGTAGAGGCAAAACTTAAAACAAGCAGAACCGAAACTTGTCAAAGACTGCAACATGGGAAAATCATGTGACCGGATTTTACTCTTTGATTTACAACTTATTTAGTTAATGGCTTGAATTAGTTTTTTTACGCAGCGCTAAAAGAGAGATTTAAAAAAGGGGTTCCATAGGCGAACTGTCAGCAGGCCGACTTCAGTTTAACACTTCACTGCCCGTGGATAGTTACGACTGTAGCGCCCCTAGCGGATTGTGATCTACCTAATATCGGCTTAATTTATGAAACGCATAAGAGCAGAAAAGAACGAAATTTATGCCTTACGTTTCAACAACAATGTTATGTAAACTCTTCCAGTACGTTCCAGCATTCAAACTTAATAAGCTTGTACTTCTTACAAGAATCAACAAGTAATTGCGACCTCGATCGTCTTGTCACGGCAAATTTTTTCACCTGTCTTGAAAAGTCAGCATGATTTCAATCTCCTAAAACTAAAGAGCAACACTGCAGATACGCGCCAAATCTTTTCGGAAATAAAGCATTTGAAGACCGTAAAAATTGATTTGAAAATATATCAGTAATCTTTTCCTCATTATATTGTTTAAAAGAAAACAAAATTTAATTTAGAGGTTAGTAGAACCCTATATTATTTGCTCCCATCTTGTGACACAGAAGCATCATGGGAAAAGTGGCACCACGCGTGTTTGTTTTGACAGGTCTGCTTCCCAGATATCGGTACATAAAAAATGAAGTGGGATTTTGTTCTGTATTTACGAAGTTGGATAGGGTTCGTAGGGCTTATGGCTATTGGAAATACCATTCAGTGCTTTTGGGATCATCAGTTCCTTGCCAGCAGACTGTACAATGGGGCTCCTAGCTCTGGTACTAACATGTAGCATTAATATTATTTATTATTATTATTTATATTATACATTCGTATTTTACGATATAAGTAATTTAAAACAGAAGTTAATAGATAAACAATAAACAGTGTAATTTTAACTCGTTATTCAAGTCGCTACACACGCACTTTGACTTCTTGTCAGATCAGTATACTGGAGGGAGGAGAGGGAGTGCAGGATACTTTCAGTATTCCAACATTTTGTAAACATTTTTTTATGCAAGTTTGTATTTCATGCATTTACTACCACCCACCATTGAGTTCGAGCTTATTTCCTGTCCAATCACGTGGTAAAATCCTGAATCCTGTGATTTACTGCTGCAAACCTCTGATAAATGAAAATGAGCGACTGACAAACAATATATAAACGTGTATGGGTTTTCTTGTTATTCCCTTTTTGGTTTTGAATGAAGAACTCAACAATCCAAATTCAAGTTTTATTTTTAAAACTTTGGTCAACTGAAAAAAATTGAAAAAAATTAGTAATAAATACATGTAACTGGACAATAAAAGATTGCTGGTAATTAGAAATTATATTTGCTTTAGCTGAACATTTGCTTATCAGGCCTACCCAACTACCAGACTCGGCACCGAATGATCCAGAATTCACCGGTAGATCAGACCACACTACCCGTTTTCAAGGTGTATATCAGATCGCATTACACAGTATCATACCCTGAACAAATTTTGAGTGGTGATGCGATGCTTTTCAACCCCGCTGCGAATAGTCACTATCACATTGCGTACTAGGCAAGAGTGGTGTCGCGTCTGATACTATGTAATGCGATCTGATACACACCTTGAAAACGGGTAGTGTGGTCCTATTTACCGGTGAATTCTGGATCATTCGGTGCCGAGTCTGGTAGTTGTTATAGACACAGAAAAACAGTAGTTAAGTTTGAGTGTCACACCTTAGAAGGTGTAAAGGCTTGAGGAATGAGAGCATGTACAGGCCTACCCAACTACCAGACTCGGCACCTACGGATCCAGAATAAACCGGTATATCAGACCACACTACCCGTTTTCAAGGTGTGTGTCAGATCGCATTACAGAGTATCATACCCCATCACAAATTTTGTAAGCCTACCTGTCATCTGGGTATCGCTCCTCGTTTTCGTCAAGTAGGAGTCATGTGAATACAACAACATGGAAATCGGCTATCCTCAGCTCATTCCGCAAGCTCCATACTATTGCCGAGTGCGGAGACATCGGAGTAGTTCCGAGTGACAACATGGCGACAGACGACTCACTGAATCTCGTCCAGAAAATATTTAACCCCCGACAGTATATGCTTCTGCTATCAAAATTAGGTCTACTTTTCTAAATGAGTATATAAGTTTGCAAGTTCTTATTTACAAAACATCATTGGCTATGTTCGAACCTAATTTTTATGTTAAAATTGCGGTATTGTCAGATTTTTAGCATAAACAGGGAAAATTGCAGCAGCGCATGAATCTAGATGAGATGCACTACTTTCCAACCCAGCTTTAGACAACGGTGGAAGTGAAGAACAAAAGATTCAGACGTGGTGTAACTCTCATAACCGCACGTCTCGCATGAATGCGTTATAACCCGCTAATGGACCCGTGGTCTAAATAAGATAGATCCCTCGTCAGCGAGGGTTATGTGACATCCACTCGTGCTTCGCACTCGTGTATGCCACATAACCCTCACTGACTCGGGCTCTATCTATTACTACGATTATCGCTATCACATCGCGCACCAGGCAAAATCGGTGTGGTGGCTGATACTCTGTAATGCGATCTGACACACACCTTGAAAACGGGTAGTGTGGTCTGATATACCGGTTTATTCTGGATCCGTAGGTGCCGAGTCTGGTATTTGGTTAGGCCTGATGTATGAGCTTTCAGTGTTGAGTGAGAGTAACGCTTGAGTGCTCAATATAATTAAACCTCCTGACCAGAATAATGACCAGTTATGAATATGCATATTCATAATGACCAGTTATGAATATGCATGGCCTGCCCCTCCTCACCATTATCAATACCAAACAAAATTCTAATCTCATCCTAAAATAAAAATAATGCAAACAAAATTGTAATATCATCCTAAAACAAAAGTAATACTAAACGAAATTCTAATTTCCTTTTGGAAACAAAAAGTGCCTAGCATGCATAAATATAATACTATAAGGTTTTTATTACGTATTATATTGTAGTAAATGGCCTGGCAGCTCGCTTGTTTGGAGTCTGGACACTTTTGGCTGGCATTCTTAGGATATGGTGTGCAATATTCACATACAATCGACCGTAAGTACATATAATATAAAATGTTATAAATAAATAGTTCTTTATGTCTAAGTCTTGCTTCTCCTTTCACAAAATATCTCAAGGCAACCGAAAGACTTAGCTAAACCATTGTAACTTAATTGTAATCTGCAAGAAACTGTAGTCCATTTTCCATTTCTTTGGCCTCATTCAGAATGGGGGACTAAGGCCCTATTCAGAACAGATGATTTTAGTACTTACTGATCCACCCTCTAAATATGGCGACCACAGATCAAAAGCAATGCTGCTGATTCCTAATGGTCTCCCTGACCCCACACACGTCTTTAAATGGATTAAAACTCTGCTCCAAGGTTTAAATGCTAGGCCCCTGCAGCGATGGCACATGTGGAGGCGGGGAGACCATCAGGAATCAGTGTCATCACTTTTGAACTGTGTATTTTTAATGTATTTTCAGGTTGTATGATTTGACACTGTTCTCCTTTGTCCTAGCCTTTTTGCACTTTTCATCAGAGGTGTTCATCTTTAAAACGGCTCACCTAAGTGTAGGTGTTATGGCCCCATTAATTATATCTGGTGAGTTTGACCCATGGTACTGATCTATCTTTCTCCTTGTGGGGGGTATTTCAGCACTGTCACACACTTCTAAAATATTTTGCTTTACAAAATTACATAAAAAAGTTTGTGTACTTCTATACAAACGGTCAAGAGATAGTCCAAAGAAATATTACTTTTAATTTTGGGGTGAAATTTGTCAAGGAAAATAGTAAGTAATTAAACCATGTAAAATGGTGGACATTCAGTGTACCAGATAAATAATTTTCTTCTTCAGGGATTTCATTTGTATTGATGGCAGCTGGATATGTTCCCATTTTTGGCTCTGCTGTAGAAGAAAGCAAACAAGATGATGCAGAGGAGTTCAAAGACTTCTTGAAAACATTTAAATCACAGTCAAGAACGAAAAAATCCAGTTGATATCTGTATATCTAGTCATGACATGTGTTTTGAACAATTTTGGTGAAAAGGGGAATAACCTTGCCTTGCTGTGATGCCAGTGCATAAAATAGACCAACAGAATCAAAACTTATAAGCTATACATTTCATTTATTCTTCTGATGCACATACCATTAACTTTCAATTGGTGCCCTTAAAAATATGTAAAAAAATTTCTAAATAATCTAAACAAAGTTTTTATGTGCAAAATTTGTTATGCCTTATACTACCTGAGATAACTGCTGCCTTGGAATAAGAATTATCAGTAATGGATCCAACATATTATCACTTACAACATTCCTTCAAGAATTGAAGTTTGGTCAACTTTTACAAAAATCCCTGTCAAAATGGGCACATGTAGATGTATGATTGAATAATTAATTGAATGTAAATAAATGCCAACTACTGGCGAAATAAAAATAAGTATAATTCATTGCATCTTATGCAGTTATAGAATATACACAGGTTTATCTTATTTGACAGCCATTCACTCAAGTTAAAACAACCATTTACAAATTATATTTTTATACATCAAATGCAAAAATTCATTACAGTAGCATGTCTCACTCCAGTACAAAGCCCTATAATAACTGAATATCAAATGATTCAGAAATGCTATATTGCAGTCATGGACAAATAAAATATTTCATCAAGTGTTAAGGTTCCATGTGCCTTTGAGATAAACTTTGTATTGAATCTTCAGAATTGTATGATAAAAAAATATAGATATAAAACTTAATGGACATCAAACAAAAACAATACCAAATCCAGAAAATAAACACTCTATTGGAGACCAATAAATGAATGACTTCTTTTAATAAATAATATAAAAATTATTTACCAAAGGTTATATTTTGTCTTGTTAGAGATCGTTTCTGAACATGTACAAATGAAAAAAGTTGATATTTTATACTTCCTACAAGTCAAGAGGAAGATGCAAGTCAAACAAGTCATTGAAAAATGATCCCTCATTATCACCACCACCAAATATCAATATTTCTTCCTTGTCTTGGTTTTCATTTTTGTACGGCAAACACTGAATAGTGTGTCCCACTCTAGCAGGGATACCAAAGTCTATGTTTACACAAGTCCAAGCCATGGTGTCTAAAAATAAATTAAAAAGTAATAAATGTAAAATCAAATAAATGTATGTGTAAAATTTGTATTTATCATTTTGATCTTATACAAGTGTGCAAACACTAGGTGAACATCACTACTACTATGTGGGAAATGATTACAGCTACAGAGATAGATTATTTAAATCAAGGTTAACCCAAATTTATTAATTAACACAAACACCTCAAACCAAGGTGATTCTACAAATTTAGAATGATTGTAAACCACAGAGACAAAGTCAGGCAGATTGTAAAACTCACCTAGATTAAAGATGAAGGAATCATCCATGGCATTATTACCATCATAGCCTCCATGAATCAAAACTCTCTTCCCTGTTAAGGCACAAGCAGCATGCCAACTGCAAGAGGAAATTGCCACATTTACTGGTTAATAACTATATTCCATGGAATTGTATTATTTAACCAAACTTTAAATGGCCAGCTAGATCTTGTACAATTGAGAAATCTTTTCACTAAACAACTGGAGTACATACCTTCGTGGAGCTGGTGGAGTGCCATTAACATTGGGCTTGGTCCATTCAACAAAACCTAAGAAAGCAAATCAAGCATTTATTGTCATTTCATCTATGTAACAAAATGGATTCTACAAATCTTTATCATTTATAAAGTTTTCATATTTTCAGTCTTAAGACTCTTAATTTAAGTGTAAATCAAGAGTCTCTACACAGGACTGGGAGTGCAATGCTCTCAAGTTGTAAAATATTTTGCTTATCATGTTTTAAACAATATAATAATATAAAGAAAATTGAAGCTGAATCATGTTTTACAAGTTAAAATGTATGGAGCTGCCAATCCTGTAAGAAGCCTGCCCCTTGCTGTTAGACATCTTACCCATGTCAAGGATATGTACATCACTGAAGCACACTGGGAAATCCCAACCTCCAAATACTACCAGTTGATCTCCAATAATAGTTGCAGAATGCCTGAAGATGATAGTTGTAAGTTTGCAAATATTGAGCATCATGTAACTTTTTGCCAAAAGTGCTTAAGTATACGATAAAAAAGTGAAATCCACAATTCTTGGTTACATCTTACCTGTTTAACCATAATGACAGATAACATCCCTAATAGTTTAATTAATTCATGATTTTTTTATATAACATAATAATTCTGAAAGGAACAAATCTAAATAATCCAACAAAGTTATACCCTGATCTTGGTTCTGGTTTCTCTCCTGTCACTATGGGATTATACCAACTTTCCATGACAGGACTGAAGATCTCTATCTCATTACTGCTCCCATCTGGTTGTGGGTCTGGTCGAGGGAAAACACCACCAAACATCCACAGTTCATGTCGGTACAGGGTTGCTGTGTGGTATGCCCTGGTTGGAGCTTTACCATTTGCCTTTAGAAAGAACATTTAAGATTGGATTGATTTGATGGACAGAGATTCAAAAATTAAGTGACAGGTTCTTTTATCCAAAAATGAGGGAGGCAAGCAAATAAATAATGACCAATAGCACCAATCTTATTGACCATTAAGAGGAGTTTTAATTAAAATTTAAGAACGGAGGTGTGACTAAAAAAAAAAGGGACAGTTCCCACATTATATCACAAGTTTTATAATTCTCACCTTTACCAGTTGCCACTTCAATTCATCCAGCTCTAACACATGCACATCACTGAACCATTTGACGTTCTTGGACCCACCATATATGTAGATGCACCTCATCACAGGGTCATATGTAGCAGTGTGCCCCATCCTAGCTTCTGGGTTTGGGCCAACAGATGTAGTCTTAAGAGGTCTCCACTGTTTGGTCTCTAATGGTTTTAATGATTCCCAGTAAGAACAATTTCAGTTGTGTAATGTAGAAGAAATAATAATTAAGTGAAATGTCATATCTATTTGAAAAATTTTAAGAGCATGTGTACATTATTCTATGGGTCATCACCAGCTTTGTGACCTGGAGGATGGGTAGCTGATCTTACCAACAGAGCTTTTTCCATAGATCCTGCCCTACATAGCCAACTCGATGTCTATCTTTGAGTATGTAAGTTTTTATTGTTACCATTTAAAAATGTAAAAGATAACTGGACAACCCTGCATAAAAAATCCCAGTGTGCATACCAAATTTTCCATTTGGTTAAAAATTCAGAAAGAAACCCCTTTTGAAAAAATTCATTAAATTTTAAAAATAATAATTTGAATTAAAGCTTTACCTCCCAAAATTTAAATTATGACCTCAAAAACCCACTTTAATTCAATACTTTGAGTGTTGAATAAATTGGGGGATTTAGGGAGAAGTATCAACCAAAATGATCAATGTCCTTCATCTTATATTTAACACAACTGCCTTGTCACTTAATACCTGTATGTTTATTATTATTTTATAAAATGATTTACCTGTCTGAAGTTCCCAAATACTGTCCTTGCTCAACACTTGTTTGTCACCCTGTCCACCAATGATGATGGCATTTGGTGGCTCTGTGAAGCAGAATGAGTGACCCCATCTTGGACTGGGATGAGGACCTGGTATAATATATGCACATAATCATTAACCTGACATACAAGCTTGAAGGTGTATGGATTAATTTTTCAGAACTCGACACCTTGGCAAGTGCTTCATGGCTAGTACTCTCCAAAACCTTTTAGCACTCGTCAAAATATTTAGGTGCCATGAATACATATATTATAGTATTTTTAATGAAATAGAAGTCCTTTTTATTATGATGTCCCTTTTGTAGAACCATGTGATGCCTAAATTGAAAACTGTAATAATTATGAAAATAAAATATATAAGTAGAGAGACACTACACCCCAATGAAGAACTGAACCCACAACTTCCTGACCCAGAGCCAAGCACTCTACCATTTGAGCAATACCACCTATTCATGTAGCAGTCCCAGATGCAAGATTTAACCAGTCAGAGACATAGTTATGTGCTACACATGGTTAACAAATAAACAAACAAATATGGCTGTGGTAATTCTAGTTTCAGAAATCCTCAAAAAATGGATAAAAATATCAGTATGGCATAATGACAGATAATATGAGGAATACGTAACACACATTTTTACTCCAAGAAAATCCACATTTTAACACTCAGACAGCACTAGCCAACGTGGCAAATCGTTCATTGCAAGTACTTATCAGTACCGGTTGACACTTGCTATACTGTGTTGGCTATGTTACTGCTAAAACATATTGGATAAAATAACTTGTTTATCCAACTTTTAAAAAATTTAAAGAAACAAAAAGTCTTACCACCACTTTTACAGGATTTAGCTGATCTGCATACTTTCTGAATTTTCTTTTCAGATTTGGGAGATTCTTCTGAATGTTCTTTCAGCGAAAAAACATCTTTTAGAGGAGTGATTGCTGTATTAGGTTCAACAGCTGACATATCATCAGCAGAAAGTTTTTTAGTTGAAGCACTCCTTACTTTCCTCTTGCCTTTTGGTTTCTTGCTATCTTTAATGTTAGGGGTTCTCAACCCAATATTTAATTCCCCTGAATTTTCTTTTCCATGTGCATCACAAGTATCTGAGGACATGTCTTTGTCTTGCTGAAACAACTCTTTTACTCCAGAAATGTCAACTGTAAGTGTTTCCTCTTTGACCAACGGCTCTTTGGCTTCTTCGGGGCTTTTGAAGAATTCCTTGAGAGTTCTTACACGAGTTGATGGTCTCCGGTTATCTTGTACAGTGGGAGTTGACTTCTCACTGTTCAACTTCCTTCTTTTACTATCTTTTACTGGTCTTACTGGACTTGAAGACAGCTCCATCTGTAAAAAAATAACTTTTATAGTAATGACCTTATGTGGACTCAAAGTAATCACAGAAAGACATTTAAAGGAATTCAAAATAAAATTATTAAAAAAATGTCTAATTGACAGAGAACAATCACAAGTTTTTTGAGCCAAACATTTGCATACAATGTAGATCACAATTCATAGCTTGTTGGGATGTAAGATATGCTTGCATACATTGCAGTACTATTATACAGTAGTAGGCACTGGCTGCCAGTCCACTTGCTAATGTACTAGTACTGTACCTCTTTCAGCACAGGAGTAACCTCTTGATGGTCTTTTAAATTGCTCTCCATGGAGGTAGATGTTACAGCACTGAAATAATGATATCACTAAGAGTAATAATTAAATGGGAAGGCAGAAAATACAGCTTACAGTGCACTGGCCTATTTTTTCTGAATATTCAAACAGATATACAGGATGCGTGATTCAACTANACTGTAAGTGTTTCCTCTTTGACCAACGGCTCTTTGGCTTCTTCGGGGCTTTTGAAGAATTCCTTGAGAGTTCTTACACGAGTTGATGGTCTCCGGTTATCTTGTACAGTGGGAGTTGACTTCTCACTGTTCAACTTCCTTCTTTTACTATCTTTTACTGGTCTTACTGGACTTGAAGACAGCTCCAT
The DNA here is from genome assembly GCF_001039355.2 of Lingula anatina. The sequence continues at coordinate 179,909 of NW_019775169.1, read as the reverse complement.
CTGTAAAAAAATAACTTTTATAGTAATGACCTTATGTGGACTCAAAGTAATCACAGAAAGACATTTAAAGGAATTCAAAATAAAATTATTAAAAAAATGTCTAATTGACAGAGAACAATCACAAGTTTTTTGAGCCAAACATTTGCATACAATGTAGATCACAATTCATAGCTTGTTGGGATGTAAGATATGCTTGCATACATTGCAGTACTATTATACAGTAGTAGGCACTGGCTGCCAGTCCACTTGCTAATGTACTAGTACTGTACCTCTTTCAGCACAGGAGTAACCTCTTGATGGTCTTTTAAATTGCTCTCCATGGAGGTAGATGTTACAGCACTGAAATAATGATATCACTAAGAGTAATAATTAAATGGGAAGGCAGAAAATACAGCTTACAGTGCACTGGCCTATTTTTTCTGAATATTCAAACAGATATACAGGATGCGTGATCAACTATTTGTCATCTTTAGGTCGTAGCTCTATATTGTTAACTTTAGTGCTTTACTAGCACCGCTAGAGTATGATTTTTACTGCTACACCCCTTCCAATCTGTATATCATCCAAATTATCACGACCCACAATGAAGGTGAACTGCTCACCAAATTGGCGGTTTACTTAACAGGTCACGAAAAGTGAAATCAATAAAATCATATGCACGTAATCTAACCTCAACTTAGCGCAAATGTGCTCACTGTCAATGATTAAAGTATCATTTCCGTACAAATTACTGAAGTAAACGAATGTATATATCTTACCTTGCAGTTGTAAATGGCGCGCACCGGCGGGTTTCCCGATGGTTGAGTTTATTTCTAAAAGGGGTTTAAGGTTATATCCATATCTTTAATTTTTTCCATTGAAATGTTTTGATGGGTAGGTTATGTTCTCTTTGCTGTAAACATACATCAAGTATTATGGATAAAGGGAAAAACAATGTATATCTCAATATACCTGAAAATAATATTTATAAAGTATTGTGGACAATTTTTGCCACTTCACCCCTCTCCCACTTTTGTGTTCTGTGGCTGAGCCTCTGTTTCACCGTATACATAACTTCGGTCAAATCGACCTTATCAATAGCAACCACTCGGTAATTTTGCTTACTCATACCTGGAAAACAACATTTGAGGTGCAACGTTCTAGTGATGAAGCCAGTTAAAATACACATTATTTATTGGTAGGTATATAATCTAAGTGTTCGTTAGCTTCTTTTACAACCAGGCACCGTCGAGTACGCCCTTTTACCCTAAAGTAGTAAGGAGCCTCTACCTTAATTGTCTCACGCCATGTCATCGATTGTCAGTGATTTGGAAAGCTCATTACGGCATTAGAACTTGGCACGTTTCACTGTCATGCGATCCTCAAAACAGGTATATTCTTCCGCACGTAAGAACATCGACCATGTTTTGGAGCCTTTTTTTTCCTGAGCACTGTTCAAATGCCCTAGCTAGCTAGACGGGATTATAAAACTGTCAAGAAAGCTTCAATAAATTACCGTATAAAGTGCTCATTCTCCTTTGTTTTGATTCAACTTCAAACAAAGATGTCTTCCCCTAGAAAATTTAACGTGGTAAATGTTTTTGATGCAACTGGGCACAGGTATATCTTTTCCTTTATAGATAGGGGACATACACTGTATATATATATGAGCTTTACATAATATTTTTACATGAAGATAAAAATTGCTTCCTGCCTGAAATACTATTATGTGTTCAAATTACATGGACTTGGATTTCGAATATAATTTCATATATTGCATTTTACTTTGAATTTGTCTATGTAGGCTATAAAGTTGACTTTAATTTAGGAAAACCCCTTTGTGTTGCTTAACATTTCTTTTACTATGCCTTAGTAGAGTTAATCTCCAAACCATCACAAATTTTGATATACTAGTACAGCTGTCAGTATGCCAGATTCACTGTCCAGTTTGCTTATAATTTCAGTGGTGCCTGAGGGTATGCGCCAAAGGTGAGTATGCAAATGTTTCACCAGTTTTGCAAGATTCTTTTCATTTGGTTTCTCAAAGAAGTTTAGTGTCAAACTTGTAAGTTAACATTCCAGATTAAAATCTTTAATCTGTTGAGAAGTTAAGAAATGAAACTGGATTTGGATTTCTATTTTATTCCCAATAAGAAAAATAAAAGCAATTTATAATGTGAGATATATATGTACCAGGTCCGGTTTAGTGAGCACTAACATTGCATAAGGACAGAGCATAATTCTTTTATTTCTTCTATCTTCTTTATTTCAGTTCCGGCGTCTAAAAGCAGACCTGGAGCAAGAATTTGGCACGGATGTGGTGATTGTAAGTAAAAAAAAAAATTGGTCTGTTAATTTGCATATTTATATTTGTGTGTAGGGCATTATCTGATATTGAAAATGTTTAAAATCGCTGCTGCTATTTATTTTTAAACAGTTATTTTTATTTTCACAAGTAGTGCTTCCAGGCCAAGAGAATAACAATTACTGATTTTTCTTAAAATGTTGATGTTAAAGAGGGCATTGCTGAAAATCAACCTTTGTTGCTACATGTTTATTTCCAGTATTATATTTTCATTGTTGTGTTTGGTTTATATTGTGAAATGTAGCATTGGTTATTAAATTTTTGTAAGACATGATAAACAGAACATAACAATTTGACTCATTTCGGTAAGATTTGATAGTTAAAAAGTTTGCCATTCAGTTTAGATGCACATATCTCATTATCAGACAGGTGAAGGGACTCCTCAAGCCACTGGCTATTTTGAAGTGCAGATAGAGAATGGAAAGCTTCTCCATTCCAAGAAGGTAAGAGATACATTTTTTGTGAAACTTTTGCTGGATACAGGATGTACCAACTGTGCAAAAGCATTTGCCTGCAGAGTCTAAGAATAAACTGTTTGTTATTGAATAATCACAAAAATTGCATTCATTGTCTTGAGTTCACAAACTGATCATAAGAGCCACATGACATATTTTTCTTATTAGCTTCACTTTGTCATTGGTTTTATATTCAAATCATCATTAACTTAATAAGCCTTATTAGTAAATTGATATCATGTTCTTATAGAATGGTGATGGCTATGTGGACAGCGAGGCCAAATTTCATAAGATTACCAAAGGTATTGAGGAGGCTTTAAAATCCTAGAGGACTACATTCACAACTACAAGGGTGAGCACATATTTGAAAGACACCTTTTTTATACCCGTTCTTTTGAAATATATATATATAATTTTTGAAGACTTTGGTACATAATAATATTTATACTAGGAGTGTTTAATTCATATATTATGTGACATGGTTCATTTTATGAAAGCCTTTCTTTTGTAGGTTTGACCTGGTTCTATTTGATCAAGTCGGCTTTCTATGATTGATTAGTCTGAAAGTTTCACAAGGACTATTCCTGATGCCCCAAGCTGGTTTGACACAAGATGATAACATGGACAAACTCTTGTTGATATGTTTGTTCAAAACAGTATTATGAAATGCTGATAAAATGTAATGTAATCTCAGGAAATATTCAAATGTACGCTTTCTCTAATCTTTTTTCTCTATGAACTGTGATACAGCTGCAAGTGTTGCTTTTAAAATGAAGAGTTTGTCAATTTTAACATGATTAACTGTGCTGTAAATTAGCACGAAGTTTCATGCGTTGGTGCTCCTATATTCAGTATCTTTTATGTACTACGGTATTTGTTTTAACTCGTGATAAATGAAGGTACTTTCAATAACTTTCAGTAAGCAAGGACCAGCTAGCAACTGCGCTTGGTGTCGACAATTCTTATAAATCTTATGCTCCCCTGTCACTTAGGAGTGTGCGACAGTATAACTGTCGACAGCCCTGTGAATAAGTTGAGTAATGTGCTTGACCATTAGTTATGCCGCCATGAAATCGTACGCCCATTGAAGGTTGCTATGAACCGATGTCATTTTACCGTTATAATAGGCAACCCCTACACTCTGACGAGAGAGTCTGCTAGTAGTTTATTACAAAATTGTTGTAATATTTTTACTTTAATTTTGTATACTACTTAATTTTAGAGGTTCTTGATATCTGAGGGTGGGTAACCCCTATATTTCATGCGTTAGCCTAGTTGGTTCTTCGATTGGACAGATTAGAGATCTAAGCAAGAGTTGCGCTTACGCATGGAACTTCGTGCAATCTTTATGTCCGTCTTTTGATATATTTTGCAGCGGCTTTAAAATATTTTATAATGAAAGTTTTTACGTTTAGAATAGATGAGGCATGTTCAAATTTATCAATTTATATGGTGATCCAAACGCACACCTCCCGAAATAAAAATAAATACAAAATAACATTCGTCTTTTATATTTAATACAATGTAGTACATTTTATATATTTATTTGCTCAATACAGTGCACAGTTATCTATTTCTACAAATATAAATATATTCAAATATATATATATACACACATAAATATCACAAATTTCCTACATATAACTTGGGTCTTTCTTCAATGATATGTCCTCTTTATCAAAATAACATGGAACGTGTAACCCATTCAGTTCTTGCCTATTGTATGGAGCATGTAGCAGATTTGGTTGCCGTTTGCAAGTGGGGAGAAAGCTTCGATCTTTTGTTACTACTTAACCTTTCAATAACCTGAAAAAAGGTAAATAGTCAGTGTTTTTTATATGCATCGATTTTTATTCATGCCAATAAAGGTCAATTCACTTTCTTTTTCCAAAGTGCAGGAAATGCGATGGTTAACTTTCTTTGCTAGATTTAATTTACATTATAACTTCATGCTTCACACCTTCGAATATTTGACAAGACCAGCTCTGTAATGATTCAGTTCGTACAATTTGATTTGAAACTTTGCTCACAACCGTATTGATGTTATGACGGCACTTACCGTTAGAACTTCAAGAAAATCCAGGTAGCCGTTTTTATCCGTGTCTATGCTTTCTAAGATTTCTTCAAGTTGTTTTTTGGTAAACATCATGTTATTTGCCGTGAGAATATTGTCCATTTCCGAGAGGTCAATCACCTGGAGATAATATTGAAAAGACATGCATTAATTACATAAAATGTTGCTTTCAAATGGAAGGAACTGGACTTTTCATATCGTTAAACACCATAGGGTTTACCGACCTTTATTTTGGAAGTCATTAGATGATTTCCATTCTTTCTCCACTTTTTTTTTTTAATTATTGGGGGTCTCGGAAACAGTACGCCCCAGAATAACGTATTTACGTCTTACTCACTTGGTCTCCATTTGTGTCAGCCGAAGTGAATCTTTTTTCAGCATCCAAAATTAAAGACAAGCTCAACCCTGGAAAGTGCTCTGCCAGCATCTGACAACATGGAAAAATGGGATAATATTTAGTTTCATTCTTTTCAAAATTAAAGAAAAATTGAAATATATTCTTTGTACCCTAAAAATGATAAAAACAGAGATATCACATTGTATTTAAGGTAAAACATTAATAAAAATATATAAATTATGTAACCAAAGGCACAAGCACTTCGTGGTGATTATTTTATGGCGCTTCTCTAGTTGAGTTCAAACGCTTCTTGGCATAGACGAACGGCCGACTTAACAGACATTTTCTATGGATCTCTCGTCGGAAGACGGTCAAAAATTTTCAAGTTTACACTTTACATTTTACATACAGTTTACATTTACATTTAGCCAGCGTTCTCATTGGAGACAAACAAGAACCAATCGAACTTGATTAAAAGCCATTGGGACTGGAAAAAATAATGGAAAATTGCTTAAAGCTTAAGTTACCAACTGACTTTGTAAAGAAAATCATAAAAGAAGGAGGAAACGATATGGCCGCGGGAAAACGCATGGTCAACGCTATTCCAGTTTAATTTTTTTCTAAGGGTTTAATCCTAGGTGATTATATTGTTCCATGTTTTTTGAAATTAAAATTAAAATTTTGCAATTATTACCAGCCATATACCAGGTATACATATGTGATCGCCTACCATTCACTAGCGCTGAGAGGATTTAGCTCCGTACTCTTCCTTTGCAGTTTCCAACAGTTTGCAATTATTTCACATTTGATGTTTGAGAGAAGATGAAGGAAAGGGGGGATGAAATACTTACATTATAATAAGCATATGAATCTGTGCTGAGTTTTTCTCTCCCAAAGACTTTTGGATGCCTGTGCGACGGCGAGTCTTGGCTACTTGGAGTCTTGGTATTTTTTGGGGTGGGTTTCTTCGCTTCTGCGGCGTTAGAGTTCTTTAACGGAGGTAACTTGCCTTTAGGCTTTGGTTTCTGAACGTAAATATGACATCATAAATCAAAACGAATATCGTAAAGAATGAAATGCGAGTGTATTCAAATTAGAAACGATGTAAAATTACAAGTTAAAAATAACATTTGAAAGTTAAAATTGCTGCCATGGGATTGTTTTTGACATTTATTGTATATTGATGTTCATAATTTCTCATTAGGTTTCTCTGTCAAAAAGTTCGCCGTTTCCCCACTGTCATCGCGGTTTTTTAATAAATGACACAAGTTGACAATGAAATAATTAGCAATGCGCAGTAGAGCTTTAGATACCAGTTAATAATTATAATAATGTTCCTTAAAATGTGAACAATTTCTCCATAATGTCGTGAAAATTCCAAACTTGAAACCGATTTGCAAGCTCTAGCTGTTTTTACATTTACGAGTAAAATTCACCTCTCTTCATCTTGTAAAAATCAGAAAATTATAACGCAAGAACGGGTTTACAGATCACTATTTTATCAGAGGTTTTAGATATACCTGGTTGGTCATAAGGGGGAAAATGAACGAATTTCCAGGAAATTATTTTTCATTCTATTATTTTAATTATTATTTTAGCTATTTTTTACAATTTAGAGATATAGCGTTCTTTAGTGTCCCGACAATCGTTATCATAAGGTTATCGTGACATTTGCCTCATGAAATATTGTTCACGCCAAGGGGAAATTAATAATAGCCGGCTCAAAGTCTTCGACCCTAATAAAAGATTCAGTCAGCGTGTTAAGCGATATTAGGTTGATAACGTGTGTGATGTAATCGTCGATAGACACGCAGCCATAACAATATTTTCCTTACGCTACATATATAAAAGACAGTAACAATTCGGTGTTATGGTACTTTAAATATGTATATGCGTGGCCTGCGTTCTACTGAATAATGCAATACCACAACTACATTCTCCACAACTAGCAATGCTAAAATCACAAACAATGGAACAAGTCAAGTTGTAAAAACGCCGTTTCCATGGTGTGTCGATACTGCGTGTAAATAATCTTGACCGATAATACTAAATTGTGACAGCAATAAAATGATAGAATCGATTGGGCCCAATATATGGTAACAGCTAGTGGCATGAATTGCAAGGACTGTAAAAAGATCTCCTTGAAACAAGTCCATATAACTACACACTGAATCTTGAATATTGTGGTCAAAAGTTTGCGTCTTAGAACTGGGATTTAAGCTTACATGTACGTGCATCCATTCTAAGATTAACGAAAGTAAAGCCTAGGGTAAAATCACAATTAAAGAGATAGGCCTAGGCCTACAATATTTTACAAATAAAAACTAACTCACAGTTGCGCTCGTTTGTCCCACTACGGTCTTGCTTTTTAATTGTTTGAGCTGAAACAAGAATATTCATAAAACGCTGAGTCATGTTATAAATGTATTTTTCTTTATTCCAGGTTTATATTCAGTTGTTAACACAGTCATTTGATGACAAACTAATGCCTAATAGGTGGCAAACGAACAATTTTGTAAAAGGCACCAAAGCGACATGAAAAGTAGGTGTATATCTGCCCAGCAGTGATGTAAAATAGGGGCGATGATATTTTTAATACATATACATTTCAATCTCACCTCTTCTTCTAAGGCTTCAATTTTTGTCAGCAATTCGTAATTTTTTCCGTGCGCTTTTGCGAGTTCCAGTTCTTTTGCTTTGAGACGGTCTCGTGCAGCATCTCTTTCTAGAATGTATTGCACAAAGTCGTGGTTTACAGATTTCTCTGTCGTTTGTTCAGCGTCAGTTTCTTTTCCGTTTTCAGTGGGATATTCGGGGTTAAATCCGACGAAATGTTTATCAAAACTGAAAGACATGTCATGGCGCTTTAGCGCTTCGCTAGTATCCACCGCTTCTTCGCTATTTAATTGCATAGTTTTAAATCATTGGTTGGTATCGTGTCAAAAACGGCTCTTAAATCATTGATTGGTATCGTGTCAAAAACGGCTTTTCATGTACACGCTGCCCTACGCCCGGCCGTACGCCCGCTACGCGTACGGTATTTAATTTGTTGACTAAAATTTTTATATTTTTCGCACGTGAAAGTCCCCTTTCAACTACTTTTATAGCAACCCACTTATATTTATTTTGTTCTTGATTTGCACTGACGAGTGCGTCATAAAGTAGAGATCTTAAAGTGAAGAACAAGCTTCATTGTATTAAGCTCAATCAATATAATAGCGTTTTCCAAAGGGCCAGTGTGAGAGGGAGCAACGTCGCCTATGTCAACAAGTACTTGCCTAAGAATCTCGCGAGATGATGACGTCAAATTAATGTTGGATTGTGTATTTTATTTCACAGATAAACCATACAAACCATGGTATTGTATATGCAGGAAATAAACTAAAACGTGTAGCATACCTTCCTAAGCCACTCATATGTGTAAGGAGATAATTATGAGAGGTGTTGATTTTTAAATCATTTTTAACACTTAACGTAATTGAATTCTCCCAGTCGGAATGACGTCACAACCGGAAACAGTCCCTAACAACCAACCGCGTGGGGGCTAAATCGGTCGTTAAGCGCCATCTCGCCATGTGCTACAATGAAGACGTGACCAAAAAGCTCTGCGAAAAAAAGTGATTTTCATATAGTTCAAGAGTGAAAATAGAGTTTGAATATGAGGAAGGTCTTCGTCCAGATTCACCGAGCAGGTATAGGGCAAAACTTGATCTTTGTGGGCATTATATTTGTCCTTACAAGCTTCCAGCAGATGAGTGGAAAATGATCCCAAACAATCGCCAGACGTGATATTTTCATCTTTTTGGTCAAGGCCCCAAGTAAGTATATAGGGGCCTACTTTAAAAGTCCATCTAAATAAGATCAACACTACTTTCTGTGCTTTTTTTAGGTGTTTGGTTATCCATTTACTAGTATTTATGGAGAAGAAAGCGTGAAAAATTTCAATAAAACGTAGGCCCTACCGATGACGATGTTTATCATAACGTTCCAAGCATTGATATCACACACTAAATATTTTTATTCACCCTATCGTAGTTTGAACGAATTGCTGAGCGGAAATAAAGAATTGAATAAAGAATAAAATTGAATTTTACCTTCCTTACTAGTATGCATTCCTTACTAAGAAAGTAATCATCTTGCCTGGTCAGTGATATTAGACACTTACCTGTAGTTGCATGTAGTACTTCTGTCATTGGCAGCCCCTTTGTTGTTGGTGTTTAGATGACCGAGTTTTTATTTACTTCAAGGTTAATTTGAAATACAGAGGCAGATTTAAAATTGTCTGTTTTTTGTACAAGTGAGTGTGTGTCTTTTTATTGAACAGCACTTCATTACCTGTCTCTAAAATTGGAAAAATGTTGGAATTACTTTCAGGGTTGCACTCACTGGAAGCCATGGAAAACTATCGTTCCTTGGAAGCTCACACCTTCTTCACATCTTGTTGGGCCCAGACAGCATACCATGTTGTGACTCAGAGTGTATGGATACAAGTGCTCATTTTTTTTCAGTCCTACATATGTGTGTTTGAATTTAAGTGGTCAACTTTTTTTCTCAGTCACACGTTGTGCAATTGCATACAAGCGCTCAGTTCTTTTCTCAGTCACACATTATGCAATATGTGTGTATGAATGGAAGTGCTCAGTTTTTTTCTCAGCCATACATTGTGCAATATATACATATATGTGTACATTATTAAAATAAGTGTCCAGTTTTTTCTCAGCCGTATATTGTGCAATAAGTGTATACAAATGTAAGAGTTTTTTTTTCATGGGAAACATTTTATGTACTGTATATCCGATTGGAAAATATAATGCAGTAGCACATTATGCAATGTCTGTTTATGGATAATAGTGCTCATTTTTTCTATTTTTCATCGGAAAATCAGCATTTTATTCAAGTATAATGCAATCACACTGTGCAAAATGTGTGTTAAGATGTCAGTGCTCAGTGTTACATTTTTATTAGAGTAAAATTGAATCTGATGCTTAGATTTACCTTTGTTTCGTGTATATTATCAAAACTTTGTTTGTTTGTTTGTTAAATGAAGTAGTTTTAATGATAAATATTTTATTCATATATCCTTGGTGTATGTCACGATTTCCATCCCGAATATAAATCATGTCTGGGATGTTTGAAATGTGCACTTGGCTTGCATATATCCACGTAAGTAACTGGCGAGAAGAAAAGAATAAAAACAAATTTGAAGTGGGAACAATTTGTATTTTTGTTCAAAGTTCTCAAAAGTGAACCATTTATCCATTTTGTTAATAAAATCCTTTCATACCGATCCACTCTCATCTCTGCCTTTTGGATCACCTGATCACACGTGGGCCTACATTTGTCATATGAAGGAAATACATTTGGCACATTATCAGGGTGTGTACGATTACTGATTCTTTTTTTTTTTTTTTCATTTTTCATAGTGAATTTTTTTAACTTTGGCATTATTTGTCTTTTTTATTGTTACAAGACTTGTACTTGTCCTTAATATTTCATGTGATTGACGCCAGCTTTGTTTTGGCTTGACATCAAAAGAACTACTTACACCAAATTAAAATTCAGATAGGCTTTTAACACTTGTACAGCTCTGGTCTGTAATTGTGCCATAAAGGTGTCAACCCCAAATTATTTTACACTGATCATTATCACACAGGTAAACGCCAATTAAAGCACTTTTCCTTGCACTAATTCACAGTAAACTGATTGAACTGACACTAACAGTATAACTGATCTCACTCAAAGACATGACTGATCATTATCACACAGGTGGGCACCTGAACACCTTACCTTGCAATAATAGACATAATAAACAGAAAGCTGGTCGATCTGACACAAACAGTTTTCAACGGCAGTTAGTGTCAGCCTTGGCAAGTTTTGTAAAATTCCAGAAAGAAAAAATAATAAAACGCTGCACGATCTTCACGTCAGTCTCGAATTATTTGAACAATGATATAATCGTTGATTTATACATGTCAGCAGGTGTCATTACCACAGATGCGGTGTTTATATAATATTCTACTTAAAATAGAATGCAAAACCCATCTTATGACTCTAACCTGTTAAAAAATGCAGGGAACAGACAGTAAGAGAACTGCTTCGCGGCGACCAAAGTTTAGATATCTCAATAATGCCATCACTATTTACTCTTGCTCTGTTTATCGCTGACAGCCATTTCTCTCTTCTAAGCTCATTTGGAACAGAGAACTTGATCTCACTCTCCATGTATTTTCTTGAATAACAGCTAGCTACACAAGTTTTTGGCATTTTTACGTGTTACTTGCTCCACTTCTAATACATGAACTGATCGCGGTTGCTAGGGAGTTTGCCCCCACGCGTTTTTTTTCTGCGCGCGCACATGGGTGTCACGTGGGCTATCCGACTGCAAGAATGACCTTTTGACATTGATCATGTGACTCCATAGTAAGGGCGAAACCGAGGCGTCATTTTTCTGTCTATCAGGAACACCAGTAACTCTGATTGTTTTTACAATTTTATATGAAAGGATGTTAAGCTGACACAATCGACAGGTTTTATAGCAGACAATAAAGTTATTGTGAGCGGAAGAGTTATCTTTTTCAAGCAGGGGCCAGCGGAGAAAGGTGAGGAAACTGTTAGAGCTGAGTGTGGGGTGTTAAATACCTTGTCGATCAATGACAATGGGAATATTCAGATAGCCCATGTTCGTGTCATGTATATGTAAACAGTTGTTTATCGTGACTGTATGATAACCATGTGGTAAGAGAGTAGAAGGTTTAGATTGTTTTTAGAAGAGAGGGCATGTGAAGAGGGTTATGATGGTGGGCATGGTGCGGAAATGATAATATCTGTAGAATGACTTTGGGGAAATCAACAAACCGCCAACCTAGATTAAGTTGATATCATTGTTTTTAAAGACAATAACCAATGCATTAGTTATTGATTGTTTTGAGATCAATTACAAATTGTGAGTAAGAATTGAGTCTGGAGAGCCTCTTGCTTATGATTTATGACATTACAATTTCACTTGATGTTGAAAACAAAGGAGCCTGCTGTTACAGTCATTTCCTTTCTTTATAAAGCCNATAGATCATTATTTTGTCAGAGGTTTTAGATATACCTGGTTGGTCATAAGGGGGAAAATGAACGAATTTCCAGGAAATTATTTTTCATTCTATTATTTTAATTATTATTTTAGCTATTTTTTACAATTTAGAGATATAGCGTTCTTTAGTGTCCCGACAATCGTTATCATAAGGTTATTGTGACATTTGCCTCATGAAATATTGTTCACGCCAAGGGGAAATTAATAATAGCCGGCTCAAAGTCTTCGACCCTAATAAAAGATTCAGTCAGCGTGTTAAGCGATATTAGGTTGATAACGTGTGTGATGTAATCGTCGATAGACACGCAGCCATAACAATATTTTCCTTACGCTACATATATAAAAGACAGTAACAATTCGGTGTTATGGTACTTTAAATATGTATATGCGTGGCCTGCGTTCTACTGAATAATGCAATACCACAACTACATTCTCCACAACTAGCAATGCTAAAATCACAAACAATGGAACAAGTCAAGTTGTAAAAACGCCGTTTCCATGGTGTGTCGATACTGCGTGTAAATAATCTTGACCGATAATACTAAATTGTGACAGCAATAAAATGATAGAATCGATACGGCCCAATATATGGTAACAGCTAGTGGCATGAATTGCAAGGACTGTAAAAAGATCTCCTTGAAACAAGTCCATATAACTACACACTGAATCTTGAATATTGTGGTCAAAAGTTTGTGTCTTAGAACTGGGATTTAAGCTTACATGTACGTGCATCCATTCTAAGATTAACGAAAGTAAAGCCTAGGGTAAAATCACAATTAAAGAGATAGGCCTAGGCCTACAATATTTTACAAATAAAAACTAACTCACAGTTGCGCTCGTTTGTCCCACTACGGTCTTGCTTTTTAATTGTTTGAGCTGAAACAAGAATATTCATAAAACGCTGAGTCATGTTATAAATGTATTTTTCTTTATTCCAGGTTTATATTCAGTTGTTAACACAGTCATTTGATGACAAACTAATGCCTAATAGGTGGCAAACGAACAATTTCGTAAAAGGCACCAAAGCGACATGAAAAGTAGGTGTATATCTGCCCAGCAGTGATGTAAAATAGGGGCTATGATATTTTTAATACATATACATTTCAATCTCACCTCTTCTTCTAAGGCTTCAATTTTTGTCAGCAATTCGTAATTTTTTCCGTGCGCTTTTGCCAGTTCCAGTTCTTTTGCTTTGAGACGGTCTCGTGCAGCATCTCTTTCTAGAATGTATTGCACAAAGTCGTGGTTTACAGATTTCTCTGTCGTTTGTTCAGCGCCAGTTTCTTTTCCGTTTTCAGTGGGATATTCGGGGTTAAATCCGACGAAATGTTTATCAAAACTGAAAGACATGTCATGGCGCTTTAGCGCTTCGCTAGTATCCACCGGTTCTTCGCTATTTAATTGCATAGTTTTAAATCATTGGTTGGTATCGTGTCAAAAACGGCTCTTAAATCATTGATTGGTATCGTGTCAAAAACGGCTTTTCATGTACACGCAGCCCTACGCCCGGCCGTACGCCCGCTACGCGTACGGTATTTAATTTGTTGACTAAAATTTCTATATTTTTCGCACGTGAAAGTCCCCTTTCAACTACTTTTATAGCAACCCACTTATATTTATTTTGTTCTTGATTTGCACTGACGAGTGCGTCATAAAGTAGAGATCTTAAAGTGAAGAACAAGCTTCATTGTATTAAGCTCAATCAATATAATAGCGTTTTCCAAAGGGCCAGTGTGAGAGGGAGCAACGTCGCCTATGTCAACAAGTACTTGCCTAAGAATCTCGCGAGATGATGACGTCAAATTAATGTTGGATTGTGTATGTTATTTCACAGATAAACCATACAAACCATGGTATTGTATATGCAGGAAATAAACTAAAACGTGAAGCATACCTTCCTAAGCCACTCATATGTGTAAGGAGATAATTATGAGAGGTGTTGATTTTTAAATCATTTTTAACACTTAACGTAAATGAATGACCTTTTGACATTGATCATGTGACTCCATGGTAAGGGCGAAACCGAGGCGTCATTTTTCTGTCTATCAGGAACACCAGTAACTCTGATTGTTTTTACAATTTTATATGAAAGGATGTTTAGCTGACACAATCGACAGGTTTTATAGCAGACAATAAAGTTATTGTGAGCGGAAGAGTTATCTTTTTCAAGCAGGGGCCAGCGGAGAAAGGTGAGGAAACTGTTAGAGCTGAGTGTGGGGTGTTAAATACCTTGTCGATCAATGACAATGGGAATATTCAGATAGCCCATGTTCGTGTCATGTATATGTAAACAGTTGTTTATCGTGACTGTATGATAACCATGTGGTAAGAGAGTAGAAGGTTTAGATTGTTTTTAGAAGAGAGGGCATGTAAAGAGGGTTATGATGGTGGGCATGGTGCGGAAATGATAATATCTGTAGAATGACTTTGGGGAAATCAACAAACCGCCAACCTAGATTAAGTTGATATCATTGTTTTTAAAGACAATAACCAATGCATTAGTTATTGATTGTTTTGAGATCAATTACAAATTGTGAGTAAGAATTGAGTCTGGAGAGCCTCTTGCTTATGATTTATGACATTACAATTTCACTTGATGTTGAAAACAAAGGAGCCTGCTGTTACAGTCATTTCCTTTCTTTATAAAGCCTAGAGCTGGACAGTACCTCTGGCGACATCCCCAACCACTTTGTCTGCTGCATCTTGTGTCTATTTAAACTAGGAACTAGTATCCCCAATCTACAGTAACAAAGATCCAAATAATGATGTCCAGTCACATGAGGCTCACCCTGAGGCAACATATGTCAAACCTGCTTTTATAAGTGGTTTTCATTTTCCCTTTTATATCCATGTCCACAATATTCCTACTTTCTGTTTAAAAAATATGTCATTCGTGAACAGATTTTGAAATTTAGGCAAAATTCCAAATTTAAATGATCAGTGTCCCCACCATGTGTTAATTTTCACCATCTGTAAATCTCTAGATGCCTAGATATCCAAGGGGACATTTGGCATATTATGTGAAAGGGGTTTGTTTAGAAGATTTATTTTGGAATACATAATAATTTTCTGTAAGTGCATAGATGTATACTGCACATGTAATCTTAAACATCTATTTATTTCAACTGCAGTATGTTTAATTATTGCTTTTTACTTTGTCCCCATTCCCATGGTATTTGTAAAGGCTAAGGAGGCATGTTCTATAAAAGAAAAATATTATATGGCACTTGAATATCTCATTCCTTCTTTTTTGTGTAAACTGTATTCATTTATATACTGTATTCAAACTCCTGTTGTCAACTAAATCGTGTTTAAAATTTCATCCTGTTTTGAATTTCATAGCAATGCATCTATTTATTTATTGTGTATGTCATTATATCAGCACTACTTTGTTGTCCTTAGCTGAGGCCAGGTGATCAAAATGGCAGAGGTGGACCCAGAAACCCTGCTGGAATGGCTTCAGATGGGCCAGGGAGATGAGAGGGACATGCAGCTTATTGCTTTGGAGCAGCTCTGTATGCTATTGCTTATGTCAGATAATGTTGATAGGTGTTTTGAAAGGTAAGTAGAACTGAGGGTAATGCTGCCTTTTTACTTCATTTGAATATATAGAGCATTCTGTGGTATTTCTGCCCTGGACATGAATTTTTCAAATATGGAAAAATTAACAAAAAGTTACATTTTCTGATAAATGAGAAGTCCTTCAGTTTTTAGAAAATATTAGAACAGGAAATAAATATTGTCTGAACATGGTGGTAGGTGCTCCTTGTTGATTTTTGATTTAAAAATATTATTTATTTAAGGGTCAGGAGGTCAGAAATACCATTTAGTTATTATATATTGTCAGTACACCCAAACTTTGTGCCCATTTTATTTTGAGTTAAAATGACTGCAAGCTTTCTGGAATAACAAATTAATGAGTCATAAAGTTGATGCTACCTGCTATTTTTTAACATGGATTATTTGATATTGCTCTTTGTTTTATATAAATTGATGAAGAAATTATAGATTAAATGATATTGTATAAACTCTTTACTCTAAAAAACTACATGATCATTTGAAATTACTCGCCATATTTCTTAATGGTTACTTCATGTGATTATTCAGTGATTAAACTTGTTTGTATGACTAAATTTGCTGGCATACCAAGTCTGGGTGATATTACTGGAGAAAAATCAATAGCAATATTCTGAGGGTTTCTGTATTTCCTCTACATGAGTGTTAGATTTCAGCTCAGATTTCTAATATTTTTCATTATCGATAGCCTTAGCAGCATATTTGTTAGACAATTTAATGATCGCCTTAATATATTGTGATGAGGGACAGAGTACTTCCTGCTGTGGGTGATATTTCCTGTAAGATGAGTCACATTGGTGTTGGTATATCAGGGATTCCTGTAGCAATACCCTTTGTGCACTCTTGAAAAATTACCCCTAATTGATGACACACTGACTTGAAAATGACCGTCATTTTGTTTCAAATGAATTTCCAAATGAACTATAAGTTCTAGGAGAAATAAGATAATCAGTGTATATTACAATAAGTGCTTTTCATATTACAATTACATTAAGTGAATAGAAAGAACATTTTAAAATTCTAATAAATAAATTTGATTGGATAAGATGATCAGTAAAAGAAAATAATGAAATCGTCATTTATTATTTTAGTTGCCCTCCTCGCACCTTCCTCCCTGCTCTTTGTCGCATTTTCCTGGATGAGTGTGCACCGGACAATGTGCTAGAGGTGACTGCACGTGCCATCACTTATTACTTAGATGTGTCTGCAGAATGCACACGCCGTATTGTGGCTGTAGATGGAGCAATCAAGGCCTTGTGCAACCGTCTTGTGGTGGTGGAGATGTCTTCTAGGACTAGCAAAGATTTGTCTGAACAGTGTATCAAGGTAGGTGAAGACTGATTGGTGGTTTCCATGGTGAAAACAGGGGTGGAAGAGCCATAGAAGTTTGACACTTGATTTTTTCGACTGGTGAATGGGACTTAAAACTTTGTGATATGGAGCAGTACAGAAGCACTTTTCCATAGTTCTGGTTAAACTGCTTTTAAAACTTATGAGAATAAAGTATTCATTAAAAAGAAGTTGGAGACCATCTGTTCCTTGAGAAAGATTCTACAACCATTCATGAGTCGAGTCGTTTTGAAAGCTTTTTGACCCATGAAGAATTTGATTTGATTTTCAGGTGTTGGAATTAATCTGCACCCGTGAACCTGGTGCCGTATTTGATGCTGGTGGCTTGAACTGTGTGTTGACATTCATCCGAGAACATGGCTCCATGGTTCACAAAGACACCCTGCACTCCTCCATGGCAGTGGTCTCCAGACTTTGTGGGAAGATGGAGCCACAGGATGCAGCACTTGAGTCATGTGTGGAATCTCTGTCTACTTTATTAAAACATGAAGACCAGTTTGTAAGTTTCAAATTTCTCAGAATGAACGAAATGTCACTGGATGTTTGAAAATATTCTTACAATTTAGTTACTATAATTTTTTAATTGAGGAATTTCAAACAATCTTGATTTAGATGTGTATGGTATATTTGATAATAATGAGTATCTTTTAAAGGTGAACTTAAAGCTGAAATTCTGTAAAATAACAATGACTTCATCATTACAGGTTGCTGATGGAGCTCTCAGATGCTTTGCATCTTTGGCAGACCGCTTTACTCGCAGGGGAGTCGACCCAGCACCGCTGAACAAACATGGCTTGATTCAGGAATTGCTACAGCGCCTGTCCCAGGCAGGGGGCCCAAATTTGAATGCGTCACTCTCCAGCACCCCAGGGGCTGCCAGTGCCACTCCTGACTCGAAGAGCAGCACTAGTGTGTCCACTGTGATCAGCTTGTTGTCCACTCTGTGTCGAGGGTCACCAGGAGTCACTCATGACTTGCTGCGCTCAGACATGCCTGAAGCTATTGAGATGGCATTGCAGGGGGATGAGAGGTACTAATGATTTTTTTGGGGATTAAATCAAAAAAAAAAATTTTTTTTTTGGAGGGGGGGTTTTTAAAACTTCTTGTTAACATTTAAGTTGAACCATATGCATTTCTGAGGTTTTTGGATTTAAATATCTTTTAAGGCAAAGAAAACGAGATTTATGAGCTACCTTCATTCATGTGAAAGCCACCAAGACGTCACTGTGATATTTTTTTGCATAGAATATTAAATAATAATCATTTAATTTTCATTCCTTTGCAAGAATTTCTTTATCTCCTGTTTCAGATGTGTATTGGACACTATGCGACTGGTAGACCTGCTGTTTGTGCTGTTATTTGAAGGCAGGAAAGCTCTGCCAAAGGCTGGTGTTAGCAGTCTCTCTAGTCGTATTCCAGGACTGCGTAGAATGGACAGTGCTGGTGAAAGATCTCATAGGCAACTCATAGACTGTATTAGGAGTAAAGACACAGATGCCCTCATTGATGCCATAGACAATGGAAGTATGTTCTAGCAGTGTTGTTCTTCATGTTCATCGGGGTGAAAGCCCCTCACCCAAGGGTTGCAGAAATATATTGCCTTCTCCTCTTATGAATTAAAGTTACAAGAAGTGTGACTTAATAGTTTTACTGTTTTGAATTTTGAAGCATTTTAGAAAAATATTTATTTAAAGTACAATACTGACCTGTTTGCGCATTTTTGTGGTGAAAATTATTTACAGATTTATGATAATATGATGGTCAAGATGATTAGTTCTATTTGTTTACTTACAAATGACATTTCCATTTCAGATTTTGAAGTAAACTTCATGGATGATGTTGGTCAGACATTGTTGAATTGGGCTTCTGCATTTGGAACACAAGAAATGGTGAGATTCAGAATTTTAGTGAAAAATATTTAAAGTGGGTGTTTCAGGTTACCATGAAGCTTGTGTGAAATATCTTTATTTGTTAAAGTTGGTCATATTTAAATCAATATTTTCAGGTGGAGTTTCTGTGTGAAAGAGGAGCAGATGTGAATCGAGGATTAAGATCTTCATCTCTTCATTATGCAGCTTGCTTTGGTAGACCAAACATAGTCAAGGTAAAAGGATCTATAATGTGAACATCAACAGATTGAGATATAGGATAATCTCTAGCAAAAATAGACCAAAGGTTGAGATATAGGATAATCTCTAGCAAAAATAGACCAAAGGTCCTGAAGTCAAAGGAATATTCCGGTAGAAGCATCATTGTCTTAGTACAATACTGACTTGTGAGAAAATGCTTTGCAGAAAGTCATTATGATAGGTTTTATGTACCTGTATTGTTTCTCATTGTGTTATATTTTTTCATTGCTGGATGTTAACATTTTTGTAGACTCTTTTGCGATATGGGGCCAATCCCGACCTCAGAGATGAAGATGGGAAGACCCCCCTTGATAAAGCCAGGGAGAGGGGAGACGAGGGGCACAGAGAGGTCATCAGAATACTTCTGTCACCAGGTGAGGAGGAAAGCACGAGCCCATGAAATAAAACCTTCAATACTTCAGAATAAGTATAAAATGCATGTGACATTTCTTCAAGAAAGGCATTTTACTCTGCAAAAGGTGGTTTATGCATTATTTATCCACTGTGGCTTAATCAGTTTACCCTAGGGTGTACATTCTGTGCATAGATTTATTCGTCCATAAAACTGGAAATATTTTCATTGGCCTGAAAGATCATATGTTGCATTCTTCTTCTCCCAGGTGACTGGATGATTCCAGCCTCCAGCAGAGAGAGCTCCACCTCCAGTATAGGTGAGAGTGCCACTGCCACAGGTGCCCCTCCAGCAGTAGATACTCCAGGCACCCTGGGGGATCCGCTTCTTGATGAACAGGAGCAACAACAGAGACAGCAACAACAGCAGCAACAACAACAACAGCAGCAGCAACAACAACAGCAAATGTTACAACAACAACAGCAGCAGCAACAACAACAGCTGAAGAAAGAGGAGCCAGAGGAACCTCAAGAACCCAAAGGGGATCCAGAAATGGCACCCGTGTACCTGAAAGCTCTGTTGCCTATCTTTACTCAAGTCTACCAAAGTACAATGTTACCTTCAGTCAGGTCTGTGAAATAAACTGACATTAAGATAAAATCTTGTTTAACTGTCACATGTTAAGCACTAGTAATAGCAGATGGTAGTTGTTATTTTACATTTGAATGTTCAAAAGTTTATTTGTAAGATTTTGTATTGTAGAACGTCAGCAAGAATGTTCACACCAGCAGAAAATTTGTATGAATTTGATTTAAAACATCGTGAATAGTGTTCTCTCATTTTCCCTCCAGGAAAGCCAGCCTTGCTCTCATCAGGAAGATGGTTCAACACACCTCAGAGAATGTCATGGTAGATATCTGCAATGCAGGCTCCACCTTTCCCACACTGCTGGTTGAGGTCATTGCTATGGTGTTGGACACTGAGGTAGGATTAGGCTTTAATGTGGCAAATGACCACTGCTGTTGCTTCTTATCAAAGATGTGTGTAACATGTCCCTGCTTATGTGATTTTTAAAATATTAAGATAAAAATATTACCATTCATAAACATGATGTCTAAAACAGGATGAATTCCACCTAAATGACTTTTTTCTGGGAAACGAGTGTTGCATACTTATTACGATTCAGGTAAGTGTGCAAAAGTAGTTCTTTGCTTCTGAAATTATGAATCACTAATGGCAATTATAAAATTGAATCTTAACTCCATAGGATGATGATGATGGCCACAACACAGCACTTCAGATAATAGAGGACCTTGTCAACAAAGGGCGTGACTGTTTCCTGGAACACTTTGCTAGGCTGGGGATCTTCATCAAAGTGCTGAACCTGGCAGGACCTCCTCCAGAGGAAGAAGAGAGGATCAGAGCCAGGGAAGAGAAGGTAAGGCATTTATAGATATTCTGAAGTATTATCTTTCTTTTTGAGGATAAATGGACCATTTTATTGATCATATGCAGGCATTTAAGGCATTTATAGATATTCTGAAGTATTATCTTTTTCATTTTGAGGATAAATGGACCATTTTATTGATCATATGCAGGCATGGGTTTATTTTATGAATTACATTTATTATCAAGTCGGGTATTTAACTGAAAGGTTGAAGAGTTTTGTGTCAGTCAGTAAATTGAAATGTGCGTAAGTTTTTAAAATTTTGATCTTATTCTCTAGATGGAGCAAGAGTCCCAGCTGGAAGATGCCAAGGAGGTGATCCAGGGGAAGGCTTACCACTGGAAAGACTGGTGTGTGGCCAGAGGGAGGGACTGTCTCTACATCTGGAGTGATGCTGCTGCATTGGAGTTGTCTAATGGCAGCAATGGCTGGTTCAGGTTTATACTGGATGGTAAACTGGCCACCATGTACTCCAGTGGTAGCCCTGAAGGTGGCTCAGATAGCTCAGGTGGGCAGGTGTCATAATATTTAATTGTAAATGTATTACTATAAATTTCCCTTTGAAAAGGGTACTAGGGAGATCATTTATTGGATTGAAATCTATTTCAGTTGTTTGTGCTAACTTGCTATCTAAATAGCTAATAAAGCTACAGGGTTAATAAGATGCACAGTTTACATATTCATCCTAATCTTCAAATTTTTATGAAAAATTATTTTTAGAAAACCGAGGAGAGTTCTTAGAGAAACTTCAGAGGGCCAGAAGTATGGTGAAGAGTGGCACTCCTAGTCAGCCAATCCTCAGCAGCATTGGACCCACACGTCTTGTAGTGGGCAACTGGTCTTTGGCCTGTAGGAAGGAGGGGGAGATACTGATACATAACTCTGATGGTCAACAGGTAATTCTCCTCTTGATCAGTTTTGACTGATTGGCAGAATTTAAATTCCCATAATTTAAACTTCACCTGTTTAGCAGAGAAAAAAATAAATAAATAAATAAATAAATATTTACCCTTCAGTGATTATGAGGAATTTTAGATTTCATGTTTGTTTGAAAAAATTATTTTCTTCAGGCTACAATTCTTCGAGAAGATTTGCCAGGTTTTGTGTTTGAGTCAAACCGTGGCACTAAGCACACCTTCACAGCAGAGACGTCCCTGGGGCCAGAGTTTGCCTCGGGCTGGGCTGGGAGGAAGAGCAAGAAGTTGAAAAGCAAAGTGGAAGCTATAAAACAAAAGGTAAGATGTTTTGTACATTTATCTGTCTGAGAAGTTGCATCCTCTCGGTATAAGGATAAGCATGACACCAATTTTTACTTTGCTTTGAAATTTTGTTATGGAACTATAGCTGAAATTTTAAGCCATTTCTTCAGCAATAAATTGGTGAATAAATTTTCCAGTTTCTTGTTTTTTTATAGCCAAAGTAATTAATCTTTTGCATTTGGCAAACCACACATATCATATTGTATTAAGTTATATCTTTACTACTCCAGGTGAAGACCATGGCTAGGGATATCTATGAGCAGCACTTCAGAGCAGCCCAGGCTACACCAAGAGGAGTGGTAGCCAGGCTACACAGCATTGTACAGCTGCTGGACTCAGCTTGTCTCAAGCATGCAGGCCAAATAAAGGTAAACTTTTTTTATCTTATTAGTCCAAGGAGGATTATAGTGATTTAGAATAAAGCCAAGTGCATTTAAAAGGTTGAAGAGGCTAATTGAGTGCAAACTCAGCTCTCATTGAATTCAAGCACAGTATTTGGTCCGTCAAATCTTTTAATCCAAAAAATAATTTATAATTTTCCAGATTACAGAGGGAGAGCCTGACTGGGTCCAGGACATGAAAACTGCACTGGATGACCTGTCTGAGCTGTTGAAGGACGATCACACAGTGTCTGCCTTTGAGCTCCACAGCAGCGGATTAGTACAGGCCCTGCTCAACTGTTTGAATGTGAGAGAGCACTTTGTTATTGTTTTAAATAAGAGAAAAGATAAATTTCCAATAAACAGTTTTTGGTATACATTAAAGTTGCTGTTTATGTGTATTCATTGTTTTAATGATATAAAGATAGGTAAATGCATAATATTATGGTAGAAACATAATTGTGAATTATGGATGAGAAAATCTTGGATATTTACCATATATTTTGATACGATTGACTTTTTTTTTTCATATTGTTTTAAAGGGTCTACACGATGTGACTGATAATCCAAAATTAGCCTTGGAGAGAATACACATGTTTATGCATGTGTTTAAAGAATCAGATTACAGGTTTGTTGAAACTTTTTTCTTGGTAAAAGAAAACTAAGTAAACTGGATTAAAATGGTATTAAAAATTTGGATGATAAAAGAAATTTAACAAACAGATGATTATTATTATATATCATGACTCTTTGCAACATAAGCATATTGCAGTATCTGTCACAATTTGGGACATAACTGAAATATAAATAAAAGGGCTCATTGAATGTTTTCTCCTGTTTCAGTGTTAACCCAGCCACTGCTCTTGTAAGAAAACTCATATCTGTGTTAGAGTCTATAGAAAAACTCCCAATATTTAGTTATGATATTCTTGGAACTGGATATGGTTTACAGGTGAGTTAGCTATTTGTCTTATTTATATTGTTAAAATTGTGTATTGAGAAAGAAAAAAAAAAGAAAAAATTGAAATTATACACTGTGCTATCTGTTGGATATTTAAATTACAAGGCATTGGTGGTTTTGGTAGTGGCAGAGACTTCTCTTTACATTAATTTTTTCAAAGTATACATTGTTTTGAATTCTCCTGTCCTTATTTTCTTTTTTGTAGAAGAGTAACCATATACAAATAAATTATGTACTGGGACAATTCTTCCCCATTTATGTACATTTTGGACTTATTTTCAGATCCTCACTCGACGTTTGAGATTCCGTCTTGAAAGAGCACCTGGAGAGACATCTTTGATTGACAGAACAGGCAGAAATTTGAAAATGGAACCTCTTAGTAATGTGGACCAAGTGGAGAGATATCTTTTGAAAATGGCATGTATTGTTTTTCTGTCATGTCAGACTATTTCAACACAAAACTTTCACGCAAGCAAATAATACATATAGCATATTTTCAATTATAGAATAGTTATGAAGTGAAACTTCCTCCAAAATTTCAGAGGTTAAAACATAAAGTGATCTTTTAGTTTGAACTTTGCACTATGTATCTTGCATATTTTCATTGGTATCCTCTTGATTGTTGAATTTGTTTTCTCCTCTGCAGGTTGCCAAACAATGGTATGACTATGATAGGTCTAGTTTTACATATGTGAAAAAGCTCAAAGAACCAGATGCTAAATTTTCATTCTCACATCAAAGGGATTTTGATGAGAATGGTGTGATATACTGGATAGGAACTAATGCCAAGTGAGTACTGAGCATGCTGTCCATTTTGAAAATATTTTATCAGAAAATTTTTCATTTAAGATTCTTCATGAGTGCTTGTGACGAGTTGAAGGCAGAATATATATGTTTTCATGTTGAATAATGTATCTGGAGGCCATCATTGGAAAAGAGCTGTAAATTTTCCCCCAGAAACAATTGCACTGCCTAAGTAAAGGCAGCAGTTCTTTGATTAGCTTGTTGGTCTCTGCCAGCAGTTCTTTTTAGTTGAGCATAAAGATATTAGGGGAAAAAACAAAGAGTAGAATTTATGTCACTCAAGTTATGTATACTTACTAATAGATTTCCGTTTCATTACTAATTCCAAGTTTTCTATTTTGCTTATAGATCAGCATATGAGTGGATCAACCCAGCACAGTATGGCCTGGTGGTGGTGACATCCTCTGAGGGGAGAAACCTGCCCTATGGAAAGCTGGAGGATGTCCTCAGCAGAGAGCCGTCTGCTCTGAATTGCCACACTAATGATGACAAGTAAGTATACTATTACTTCTTTGGATTTTTTGAAAGGCCTTTTCTAACTGACCAGGTAATAGGGTAGTATCTTTTTGTGAAAAATTATCTTAATTTCCATGATTTTAGAAAGTTCAATTCACTTTATATTGTGCTAGAAAGGTTTATTAAAAAAAACAGTGGGTTTTAGTGAAGATTTCAAATGGCATTACACTTCCTCTGCAGGAGTGCATGGTTTGCCATAGACTTGGGCGTGTTTGTGATCCCCACAAGTTACACACTGAGGCATGCTAGAGGATATGGAAGGTAAGAACAGGTGGTTGGACAGGCACGAAACAGGGCTTGCATATATCAAAGTTTACAAGTTTAATATGAGGTCAGGTGTAAAACATCACATTTTATAAGTATTTTCTGAACAGACAGAGAGATTGTGTATTTGTTAAACCATAATCCTTATCCTGAAGCATCTGAAAAGATGCAGGAATCGGATTCATTCTGTCATAGCATTGTATTGTTGGCTAATGATAACTTTACCATTCAAACCAGCATAATATGTCCACTTTCAGGTCTGCCCTGAGAAACTGGGAGTTCCAGGTGTCCAAAGATGGCACCACATGGACAACCCTGTATAAACATGAAAATGACGCCTCACTCAATGAACCAGGGTATGTATTACATGTAACCCTGGTATCACAGTCACTGCTCAGGGAGTTCGTGTTTGATCATGTGCTTTATGGCTTTTATCATGACTGTTGTTGCTCAAATAGCAGTGTTACAGCTTTGAATTTTGATTAACCACTCTTGAGAGGTCGAAATTTAGATTTTTACAAAAATAAAAAAACTCTGTTGCATGTACTGAAACAAAGCAGTGCAAGAAAAACTGGAAAAAGTTGTTGAAATAGACTCGTAAGTTTCTCACAATCAAATGTTTTATATAAAACTTAAAGTATGCCTTAAAGTCAGAGCAGATTGCATGTATTTTAAGAAATATTAGTTTATTATCAGTTTCAAAAGTTTTTAGCATGATGACCAGTTTCTATTAAATTATTTCACATTGCCAGGTCCACTGCCAGCTGGCCTCTAGAGCCCCCTGCAGAAGAGAAGCAAGGCTGGAGACATGTACGCATCTTACAGTGTGGGAAGAATGCCAGTGGACAAACTCACTACTTGTCTCTATCTGGCTTTGAAATATATGGAACTGTCACAGGGGCTTGTGATGATGTCGGTGAGTTAAACAAAGCTGGTGTGATGTTTTAAGTTATCTATGTCATTAGAATGCAGATGGAAACGTAAGGCTTCTAAGATGGTTGCATTTAGCTACCCTAGACTCTTAGATGTGAAAGCAATGTGAAATGCCTGCTGAATGTACCAAAAGTCAAATATTCATTGATTCGTATTTAAAAATGGAAAGAAATGACTAAGTTAATATTGTACCTGTTTAATTTCATAGGTAAAGCAGCCAAAGAAGCAGAGGCAAACTTGCGACGTCAGCGTAGACTGCTGCGCACTCAGGTGCTGAAGCAGATGGTGCCCGGTGCTCGTGTTGTGCGTGGCATGGACTGGAAGTGGAGAGACCAAGATGGCAATCCACCAGGAGAGGGGACAGTTACAGGGGAACTGCATAATGGTATGATAAATGTTACAAGAAAAAGGACAATATTGCCTTTATTCTACTGAATGCTGGATTACACAATACTGAATAGGATAGAAAAATAGTGTCAAGTTTGAAAGAGGAGGTGGGAAGTATGTTGCATTGTGTTTGAATGTATTGTTGAGACTCTGGACAGAATTCCTGCATACAGGGAATTGTATTTGATATACTAGACATACTAGTGTTTATGTGTATTGGTTTTGTTGATCCATTTTAAGGTAATGCTTTTATTTGTGCATGAAGTATTGATAGTCCAGTAAAATGGCATTAAATGAATGTACCCTATAGCATTTTTTCTGTTGACTAGGTTGGGTTGATGTGACCTGGGATGCAGGGGGATCTAATTCCTACAGGATGGGTGCAGAGGGCAAATATGACCTTGCCCTTGCCCCATCTCACGATCCAGAGAAGCTCCGCCACACCTTGTCTCAGAAACCCGAGGGAGCCATGGCCCCTGCTAGAATGAAGTCTAATAATCCAGATGGTGCTAAACAGAAGGTAAGTTTTATGATAGATATGATTAGACCACAGTATTATCTCCATATTGAAAAGGAATATTGAAAGAGGGTATGTGGCTGCTTTTGTACGCGGAAAAGGTAAATATTTGATTGAAAAAAAATATATATACATAATATGTCAATCAATAACCCAAGGAAGAACTATAATTTACAATACAGCAAATTAATGTTTGGTTACTTCCAGTTACAGACTAGTGTGTTAACCAGCAGGAAGAGCAGTTCCACCCCTAGTCTCAGTGATGTGGCGGAGGCTAAATCTTCTGTGGCCTGTACAGAGCAAGCAGCATCTGCAGAGAATCTGACTGCAAGAGTGAAAAGTGTAAGTTCAACTATATTTTTCTTAACAAATACTTAAGCACTGAACAGTTCAACATATGGCTACTTATATTTTTGTAGCTTGTTTAAATCAATGTTTGAATAGTAATTTTATTTGATTTTCATGTTTATATGGTTATTTTTGATTGTCAGATTTATTTGAAAGAAATAAGTAGAACATTTCTATCACATGAACTGACCAAAATTATGACAACCGTTTAGGACACAGAAATTTCCCCATTATTTCAAGACAAGATATTTTATTCCAGACTGCAGAAAGTGTAGCAGAGAGTGTCCTAAACCTGGCCACCTCGGAAGCTGTGGTCATGGTGACAGTAGACCCATCAGATGGCAGCACTAGCAGTAGTACCACCAGCACTGAGAGTAGCACTGTCAGCAGCAGTAGTACCACCACCAGTGCTGGCACTGGCCCTTCTACTCAGGAGACAGCTGCAGAAGTACACAGCGAAGAAGGTATGGTTAAGTTGATTATTTTGTGCTTTTTGTGTTTGTAAGTATTGATATTGAATATAATTTATTTACTTAAATTCACATGGTAAGTAGGTTCAATTTTAAATTTTTTTCTAAATATACATAGGAATACTTTAGAGTGATTCCTTTGAAAAAGGTATTTTGCCACTACCTCATGCAGTGGAGAGATGCTTACTTCATTATCTTATTTAAATTTTATTTACCCTTCTAGGTCTTGCAGATATGGCATGTGCTCCCTTGGACAACTCGGATCTTGGAGCTGTAGCTGCACTGCCTGATAACAGCAATGAGAAAAAACCAGAGAAAGTACAGACCATAAGAGTTGGAGAGAAGGTTAAAGTGTCAGAGGTTGTCAGAGGTGAGAATGGATGTTGAAGATTTTTTTTTTACCATGCATTTGTGTAATTTGTGATAAGAGGTTTGGCTAATCTTTTGATTTTCACAAAAAGAAGATTTTGATTTAGACAGATCTTATCCTTACAACCCATACATAGGCACTTTTTGTATAGTGTACTTATTATATGGAGAACACTTAAATTTTTACCCATTTCTAATCTATACAAGGTATTGATTAGTGCCTTTTTCTGAATTCCAGACAAGCCTCCTAAGGTAGACAGAAAGTCGTCTGACCCCCAGGCCCAGGCCTGGCCCACCTCTACCAGCCCCATGAGTGTCAGTGTGCCAAATCTTACCAGTAATATGGAACAGACTGTCAATTTGCTGGAGTCCTTTGCCGCCGTTGCCAGAAGAAATGTTGCTGGTGGCAGCGGTGGGGGAACAGGCAGTCTCAGTCGTACTAGCGCTAGTAGTCTAGTAAGACTAGCTCTGCAAGGAAATCTCAGTGAGTGTCTTTACTGAAAATGCCCATTTGATCTGCAAATTAATTTTATGTATAGGACGTTTTTGTATTCTGACATTTGGGACTTAACAAGGTAATTTTGATTCATCAGCTTAAAATACAGTTTTTTGTCTCTGAACAAGTTCTCTTCGTTGAATTTCTCCGTATATCACGTACAATTTTCATGGATTTGCCACTTTTACATCTGACAGTTCACCCATTCGCTTATTTTCAGGTAACTTGTTAAGTACAGCTCAAAGCTTCCCCAACCTCAATACAAGTGGAACCAACACCACCTCCAGCCCTACCACCTGTAGTAACGTGACCTCCCTGAGCCAGGCACTCACCATGAGCCTGGCCTCCACCTCCAGTGAGAGTGACAATGATTTCCTGGAGACCTGTAGAGCCACCACCTTGCTGGCTGAACTGGAGGATGATGACGAGCTGCCAGAGCCAGATGATGACACAGATGAGAACGAGGATGATAATGAAGAGGATGATGACTTATATGAGGATGTCATGGTGAGTGGAGTATAGAGGTGGTTGGAAATATGGCTTCTAAGATAGAGTGACTGTATCTTGGATAATTGGTTCAGCTGAGGATTGTATTACATTACATATAACTGTGTGACTTGAAACAGGGCTAGAAAATAATTTTAAGTATCCATATTCTGAAAAATTTTAAAGTATCCTTTCAAATTACTTTGCGACTGGTGGTCATCAGACCATCAACTATTTATGTTCATAATTATGCAATTCAATTTTTATGTGATTTTCTCTAAAGGAAACTACTTTTACTTATTACTTGTAAATTGGTTGTTTCCAGGAGGAAGAAGAGTATGATACAAGGAACAGCCGTAGAAGGACGTGGGATGATGAGTTTGTACTGAAAAGGCAGTTCTCAGCACTGATCCCAGCATTTGACCCCAGGCCTGGTAGAACCAATGTACTTCATACACAAGACTATGAAATACCACCCCCAGGTAGGATAAGGCCACTTCAACTGTTTTTCACTCTATTGTAATACCTTTTCTCTCTATTTCAAAGTTTTTACCCTTTCTGCTTATTCCAGTTTACTTTGAGTGAGGACAAGGTGCAGTTTGTAAAAGTCCTTTGCTTGGGATATGAAGTTAGAAGGAGGTTAAAATTGTTTTTGAGGGGAAAATTAATGTGAGGAAGCTCATAATTCAAATTGATGTGTAGACTTCATTTTATTCCAACTCTCAGGCTGAAAAATTGACCGTTACATTCAATGTGGGATATTGGCTTCTTCTGTTATTAAGGCATAGGAATATATTTTTCATTTGAACATTATGTTAGGCAAGTCTGATGGTTTACAACTACATATAAGGTGATTTGAACGAACCAGATTTTGAAATCGTGTTTGTGTCTTGTTTCATTGTAGGAACAGAAAGGCAGCAGTCCAGTGAGGAGACAGACCCAGTGCCTCAGCCCAAACTGGCACTTTACTTGAAAGGACCTAATTTGCCAGGGGTATGGAGAGCTTTTACACTGAATAGATGATGAAATAGAAAAGTATTATGAATAGTTCAGTTAAAAAACATATTCTGAAAGATTCTTAAGTTGTTCGGGTGCGAATGATGGCAGCATAGAGGAAGAAAAGACATAATTAGCCATTTGTTTTCCTGCAGATGCCTGATGGTGAGATCTACATGGCTGACCCCAAGGCAACCATTTTCAAGTATGTTCAGCTGTTACTGTTGCAAGCCCCTGGAGCCAACAAAAGTGAAAGACTGAAGAGAATTTGGGAACCAACGTACACGTAAGTATTTGTTACAGGTTTGGTAAGAATGTTTGTGTGCATAAAGTTCTGTAAAATATTCAATATCTAAAGTGGATACTTTTTTCTTCTTGGATACTTCAGGGCTAGACACTAACTTTTATGTCCGAAGGACAGGTGCTTATAAATTTGACCTGTCCGATTATCAATCCAACCTGTCCAACAAGACCAATATTTTTTTTTACATTCATACCTTTGAACTTTGTACATTAATATGTGTAGTCATACTTTTGAAATAATGTATTTATTACCAAGACATTCAATCAAATGAGCCCAGAAAATGCACCCTAAGTGGATTTATTTTCAGATAAAAAGTTGGTTTTTTCAAACTTGTGAACTCCTGAAGATTTAATGTCGCATATAAGTCTGATTAAACATAGTTTCAATCAGGGTTTTCCTAGGATTTGGGGTACAGTGTCTACTAATTGTAAATCTGCCATTAATAACAGATTCACATGAAGTCCAACCAAAGCTAAAAAAAAAAAAAAAAAAAAAAAAAAAAAAAAAAATCTGAGTGTGAGGTGGGAAGGGGGTACTTTTTAATTTATTTCATTAAAATATTCAAAATTTATAACTGAATAAAATTCAATAAAAATTGATAGAATAAGAATATTCATTGTATTATTCTTGAGTTATATTTATGTTAACAATATAACTTCTTTTGGTATTATTATGTGACCGTTTGATTTTTTTAAATATATGAATTAAATAAAATCAGTTTAAAAAAATCCCCTTTTTATTTAAATTCTCATAAATTAGTTATTACTAATTTCTCCTTACATCAATATCACACTGGTATATGACAGCACTGCTAATTTATCAAATTCCAGCACAAAATTTTGAACTATAAATAACATAGGTGTTGCTAGAGTCATTTAAAAAGTGAAACATCTTACAAAATTTCAGATTATATTTTGGCAAATAAACAACATTTCAACATGATCTTCAGTCCCAAAGATTTCACTTTCTAACTTTGAATGGTTGTGAGTAGATAGCCTACAAGGTATTTGATTGACAGGTAGTATGTTGCCTTGACAACGAACTAGATATATCCAGTTCATCTGGTTCAATCTAGCTATTGTACCCATACCAGTACTTGTGTAGTTTCTATTTTAGGAACGATCTTTATTACTAGAGCATGTATATTTTTAACCAAATAAATATTCAGTTGTCAACCTGTTATGGGAACAAATTCTGTCTTGTGAAGTTTTGGAAGGTGCTAACTTTCATAATTTGGCGGTAAGTTTGCTCAGACATCGTTTTGGGACTTCATGTGTTTTGTGCCAAATGTAGGTCACCCTTTTCAATGCCGTGTAGGAAGAGACGAAAAGACGTTAGTATGCAACAAAAAATATTTCTTTTTCAAGATTTTTGTTCCAAAGTTCTCATAAAAGATGACCTGTCCGTCGGACAGCCAACCCTGCAAATTCACCTGTCCGAACTGAATTTTTACCTGTCCCGGACAGGCTGACAGGCGCTAATGTCGAGCCCTGTACTTACACAATGTATTCGATAAAAAAAAAATTAACAAAAATGGAAAAATTAATGAGCTGCATTATTGGAAAATGTCAGTTTGAGCATAAGACAAGCTGAGATAAATTGTTTAGTTATTGATACTTCTGCTTTATAATTGATCAATTCAGATTGGTGTATAAAGAATTAAAGGAAGGTGAAGGCAGGCTGGACTTGGAAAACACAGAGGTGAGTGACAGTCAAAGTGTGACACACTTGTAACTCATTGTTAGCAAAAAGGCACCATTGTCAATACTATTTAGATTGTTGATAGGTTAAAATCTACTTTTGAATTTCATGTAAATAAGGATGTTTTTTAACTTTGAAACCACCTTGGTTTGGGTTTTGTATTTTGAAACAAGCATGGGAATGGGCAGTTTATTTATCCCACCCTACCCTGCTTTTTGCATATCAGCCCTTGAGATGGAAGCCCAGGCTATTTCTTTGTTTTTTTTTTTCTTTTTAATTTCCTATTTGGTTTTATTTTCACTTAACTATGGATGAAATTCCCTTGTACATTTTTATAGCATGATGCATGTTTAGATTCAGTTGAATTGCACCAGGTTGATTTTGGGCTAGTAAATTGTTGCTTAAGTTGACTTTCTGTAGAAGTTTAGTTTATTAGGTCTGCTCCAAGTATCTCTCATTAGTATGCCTAGATGGTGAATGTTACCGAACATTATCCAGTTGGATTGTTTCATCTGTGAATGAGCAACCCCTGCCCTTTTAAACCCATAGCAGCATAAAATGGAAAGGTATGGTAGGGAAAAAGAGAATGCTAGCCTGTAGTCCTTCAAAAATGCACGTTAGGAAAAAAGTGATGTGGAGCAGGCCTTCATTGTCGCATCAACTATCCTTTCAGGGACGTTGGTCCATATCTTATGTTGAGCGCCATCTAGGGACAGATCTCCTTCCCAAATTGGAGGTCATTGACTATTTGCGTCAGAATGCTGATGAGGCATTCCTGCTGCGCTGGAAACTGGTTGGCACCAGCAAAAACATTAAAAAGAGTCGGAACTGTGCTCAATTGGTGGCTGCATATAAGGTTAGCACATAATCCGCATGCTGCTAGGGTAGCATAACAATAAATATTAATTGTAATGACAATAAACAACAGAGCAGTTCTCAGTGTTTGTCACAAACCATATATTAAATGTGATTGTTGTGTAGTTTTCACAAGTGAAGTCTATCCCTTTGAAAAGAAAAGAAAGAACAATTGAAAGAACAAGAATATACCCCCCCCCCAGAAAAAAAAAGATTTTAATAAGTAGCACATAGTCTTACTTTCTTACTAAACCACTACTTTGACATTAAGCTTGCCCACATTTCAGACTAATTACTTTCTATTTACACTTAGAATAACATATAGTTGCATGACTGATTTTTTTTTCACTAACAACAATTATTAACATTTTGCATAGTAATTTTACAAAATTTATTTCCAAAACATCCTTTTATGTGCATTTTAGCTCCCTTTTTTGCAGTAAAATTACACCCCCTCCCCCCACCAATGCTATTAACAGGTGCTTTATTCCATTGTTACCAACATTCAAAAGCATCTATTTTAAGGCATTCACACATTTGATCTCAGTTTACGTCCTATTACCCCCTGTTTCTTTTTTTTTAATGCAGACATCCATTTTTCTCTTATATTTTAACATAACCATCACCTTTGCCAACATTATTGTCATCTATAAGATTTGGACATTTCTAATCAGGCTTTTTTTACCTTTGCTCTGTTATTTTTTTCCATTTGGTTGGCATTATAAAAGCATTCCTTTGAAGCTGCTTATAAAACAGGTTATACTTTTTAAAAAAGGTCAAGATTTGGACTATCTTATGTTTGTTTTCTTTAAAGCCTTGTTAAAGCTATTAAACATTTACTCAGGAATTTTGCCAAAGTGGATCTAAACTCAGCCAATCATTGGAAGATCAAAGCACCCGGGAGCGGCTGATAAGTGAGGCTGAGCAGCCCAATAGCAATGACCCATCAGCCTGCAGCGTAGAAGACGTGCTTCGTCTTCTCCAGCTCCTGTATGCTATCTCCCTGGAAGAAAAGCATGCTGGGATGTGGACAGGTGAGAGGACCAATAGAAGTGGTTTTGAAATATGCTGCTGAATTTTTACCATTTGTCATTGAAAAAATTATGTATGTAGACAACTGGCTAATAGTGATATAGATTAAATGTACTAGTTTAAGATTAAAAATCACATGTTAAGTACAAATTGTGAAATGTCCATTCCCCCTTTTGAATGATGCATTAAAAATCATTTTGCTGATCAGAACATGTAACTATGTACCTTATGAGTGTTTTATTGCTACCCATAGTTATAGTCCTGGTTTTATATGATATCTTTTCTGATTTTAGAGGAAGAATATTCTCAATTTAATCTTCCTTCTGAAGAGTTCATCAGCAAGAAAATTACTAACAAACTGGTTCAACAAGTACAGGTAAGATACTATTGTTCAGTTTATAATATACGGAAATTTTAGGTATTTCTTCTGATTTCTCGTGACATAATCTTATAGTGTGATCTTCGACAAGTTTGGTTGCTTTTAAACCTTGATTTAGCCCTAGTATTATTACTTGCTATTTACTAAATTTCTCATTTTTGAATTGGACGCAACAGAGATATGATACATTATAAGTTGTCCTCTTTTTCCCAGGATCCTCTAGTATTGTCCAGCAATGCTCTTCCTGACTGGTGTGAGAAACTGACCAAGTGGTGTCCCATGCTCTTCCCCTTTGACACCAGGCAGCTGTATTTCACCACCACTGCCTTTGGCACTTCAAGGTGAAGGTCATCACTTTTGTTGAAGTTGTACATTTAGTTACAGTCTCTGTGGCTAAATGTATATATGTATAAACCACTGATCACAGTTCACATCCATCTTCGTTAAGTAATTTTGGTAACATGCATTTTTGAAATTATTTTGTGATATTGTTTATAGACATAATTAGGTAAACTTATAGTTGATCTCAATGTAGAAAGAGTAAAATTGGAAATGTGCCAGCTGTATTTATACATTCTTCATTGTCTGCAATATTACTTATTATTCCACTGCCAATATTGCTTGGTATTCATTCTAATGTGCATGATTTGTAAATGATTTCAGAGCTATTGTTTGGCTGCAGAATAAGAGAGATGCTGCTCTTGATCGACACAGAGGGCCATCGCCAAGAAGAGACGATGGCCATGAGTTCCGTGTGGGTCGCCTTAAACATGAACGAGTAAAAGTTCCAAGAGGAGAACAGCTTCTAGACTGGGGAATGCAACTCATGAAGTATCATGGAGAAAGAAAAGCTGTGTTAGAGGTAAATTTAAGTCAAAGTGGTAACAAGTCTTCTGTTGTCTCTTTGCTGGAGAAAGCTTATTACATTTTCTGAAAAGGCTTGTTTGGTTGTGGAATTTCAGGATGTGACACTAATGTGAGGAATCTTGGTTTTAAATTGAACAAAAAATCTGTTTGAATATGTTCCCTTTGACTTGATGAAACTGAAACTACATCTATATTTTTATTACTATATAAGCTCACTAGAACTAAATGTGACAATTACCTTTGGATAAGAATTTTAAAAAAGAAAATAAAATCAATATAACTGTTCCTGTTGGGTTTCTAGATTGAGTTTGTAGAAGAGGAGGGCACTGGGCTTGGCCCCACCCTGGAGTTCTATGCCCTGGTGGCAGCAGAGTTCCAGAGGAAAGACTTGGGCATGTGGTTGTGTGATGATGATATACCTGATGATTTGGCTAGAGAGGTATGCTTCCCACTTGATAGATTTATATATAACAGTGTATTTAAAGTGAATTTTTAAAAAAAATTTGTCTCTCAGATATTTGTTTATAAATGTGTCATTTGTGTATCAGTTTATGTAAACATCCTTTTTGTGAAGCATGCATCAGTTTCAGTATCGTTTGTTTTTATCTGCCTCCTTGCTACTTAGAAACCAGTAGTACTTGTTAGACCACTGCTCAAATGCCACAGCAGGCCTTGCAACCTAATTTGATTGTGATCCTGACCTCATAATGAAATATTATTTACTACTCTCAGGTTGACATTGGTGAAGGTGTAAAACCACCAGGATATTATGTCCAGAAAGTATGCGGTTTGTTCCCAGCTCCTCTCCCTCAAGAAGGCTCAAACATCTCAAAAGTGGAACAACTCTTCCAAACTCTGGGCACATTCTTAGCCAAAGCAATTCAGGACAATAGACTTGTGGATATCCCATTATCACGACCATTCCTTAAACTCATGTGCATGGGCGAGGTGGGCAGCAATCTGACTCAGCAGTACTACGAGCTCACAACACAGAAAGACAGTGATGTAGATATGCGATCAGAACCATCCTACGATGAGTCTGATCTGATCTCAAGTGTCGAGGACTTGCAGATAGACAAGGAGCTGATCCTCGATCCTCCCAAGCACAGGACTGTGGTGGCCCCTGCCTGGTACACTGGGCTCCTGACACAGGAGGACTTTGAACTGGTCAATCCTCACAGAGCAAGATTTCTAAGACAGCTAAAAGACTTAGCACAGAGAAAATATGAAATTGTCAATGACAATAAACTGACAGAAGATCAGAAAAATACTATGTTGCTGGAGTTGGCTTTGGAGAACCCATCTGGAGAGGGACCCCCTGTCAAGCTGGAAGACTTGGGGTGAGAGAGATACTCTACTGTCATTAAGATGTACTTCCCACAAGTATTTAAAGTGTAACAATGGCAGTTTTGTGAACACTCTTGGGTTTTTTGTTTGAGATATTTAAAATTATTTTATAAAGAATAAAAAGAATCTAGGTTAATTTTACACAGGCAGATAAATCTATCTACCTATGATGTCTTGGAAGGAAATTGAAGATTTTTGTATGTAGACAAATGTTTATCTTTCCAGGTTGACTTTCCAGTTCAACCCGTCTTCCAAAGTCTATGGCTTTACATCAGTGGATATCAAACCAAATGGAGAGGATGAGGTAAGATTAAATTTTATGTACAATCTCCTTCTGCCTTTTACTGAGATGCATGAAATCCTATCGTTAGTTCATTTCATTCCCTTTGGTATCATTTCAGCATAAACCGTAAAGCTCTTTGATTTTAACACATTTAAACCAATTTTAGCGTAAATGCATGAATTACATATTGAATTTAAATCCATTGATTGATATTACATATTAATAATACACTCTTGCCTATCTCCCAGGAGGTGACATTGGATAATGTAGAGGAGTATGTGGAGCTGGTGACTGATTTCTGTCTTAACAAAGGCATCAGGGTACAGATGGAGGCTTTCAGGGGTAAGATAGGGAAAAATATTTCAACTGATCTAGTTAAAAGGATGTTTTAAGATCATTCTGAAAGTAAATATGAACTTACATACTTCAAGAAAGTAACTGCTAAGCAGGAACCTCTTTGTGCATCTCACACCAGTCTAGAATAAGATAATAGACATCTGGAATGTGATTTTAACTATATGATGATGATCTTTCCAAGATGTTTTCTTCTTCTTGACAAACAGTAAGTAAGATTTTCATTGAAGACAAGGTGAATATCTTATATCCATTTGATTAAATACCATGTTTGTATTTGTTTTCAGCTGGTTTTTGCCGTGTGTTCCCCATGGAGAAGCTGCATTCATTCAGTCCGTCTGAGCTGATGTTGATGTTGTGTGGAGAT
The DNA here is from genome assembly GCF_001039355.2 of Lingula anatina. The sequence continues at coordinate 142,089 of NW_019775169.1, read as the reverse complement.
CAGGCACCTGTCTGGTCCCGGGAGGACATCCTGCAGTTTACAGAGCCCAAACTGGGATACTCAAGAGAAAGGTATGGCATCTGCTATGTGGTTTTCCTTGGTCTGGAAATAGTGACCCTTACTATTCTATGGTGTTGGATTAGAGTGATAAAAATATCTAGGTTCATGGGTGTATTTTTAAAAATACTTAACCAATCTTTCATTAAGCAAGTTCATACTTCTATTGATCCGACATGTGATGACATCTTTATTTTAAATGTGTAATTTTCTCACTTGAAATCTTTCCATTTTCAGTCCAAGCTTCCAGAGGTTTGTCAATGTTCTGGTTGGTATGTCAGGAGATGAAAGGAAAGCCTTCTTACAGTTCACAACAGGTTGTTCTTCACTGCCACCAGGGGGCCTTGCAAACCTGCATCCAAGACTGACTGTAGTGAGAAAAGTGGACACAGAGAGCAGTGCTGATGGCAGCTACCCTTCTGTTAATACATGTGTGCATTATCTGAAGCTGCCAGAATACTCTTCAGAAGAAGTAATGAGGGAGCGGTTGCTGGCAGCAACAAGAGAGAAAGGCTTCCATTTGAACTGAGGGAAGAAGGGGTGGAGGGGGAGAGTTCTGTTATGTATATGAAAGGTTTAAGTGTGACACATGTCAATGGTTCTCATTTGTTTATTGGGCCTGCTTTTATGTAGCCACATTGAAGGATGGGTAGATCTTTTTACATGATTTGTGACTGCAAGGATAATCAAGTCTGGCAAACTAGTGGCAATTCAGCACAAAGTTGAGGTCAATTACCAAGAACATTTTCTTTTTTATACCTAAACATGCTTAATTGTGTGAAATATGTATTATGCAACACAATACATTTAAACAGTGTAATTTTTTTTTGTTTTACTGAAGAGAATCACTGCAGTTAAAAGCTATATAGTGTGTGATTGCCAGTATCTTTTAAAGCCTGTGCAATGTTATATATGGTCTACTTTGTGTAGACAGCCATTTAGTCTGATAATAAATATTTATCAGTTTTTCTGTTGTTGGTTTTGATCCACATTCTCAAGTGCATTCATTTCTAAAGGTATTTAAATAAAGGACAGCTCTGACTTTTTTCTTTTTTCTAGAAAGAAATGGCATCTAAAAATTAATGCAAACATTAAGATAAGAAATTTCATTCTCATTTGGCATCAGTGCTTCCACATCTGCCTCCATATAAGCATATAATCAAACAAGTAATTTCATTTTTCCTGTTCTATAAACTGAAGATTTAATCTAATCAGTAACAATAAAACTATGTTGCTCTTAATGCTGTACTTCAATTGAACTTGCAAACATTTATTATCCATGTAAATTCATTTAACTATTTATCCAAAATATATTTGGCAGCTTTGAAAAATACTTGCACTGATGTTATTATAATAACCTGTTTAAGGCAAAAGTATTTGGTATTTTGCCACACAAGTCCACCTTCACAAGGCATTTCAAACACTAAATGTCTTTGTCAGGAATTATGCCTCTCAACCAGGATTCCAAACCTTTTGTGGGTGGTAAGTTTCATAAACTTCAAATATCTATACAGTTTAGCAAGCACTACCATTTCAGTCATGTATATAATATGTCATAGTGTCCAGGTCTATAAAGAAGAGCTATTTTGGGGGTTGAACCATCTGGAAAGTCATGTGCATTTGTTGTCTCCCCTCCACGGTCCATGTATTCCACTCTAACGGACACTCCAGTGACAGCAGTCAGTGCTATGATGTGAATGTGATCACTCTCTTTGCCCATAGGCTCCACTTCCTGAAATGGGCATGAAAATTCATCAAATTACAGAAAGTTCACTTAAAGGTGCATGGTACAGAGATAAATTGAGCTTCGCAACAAGTTGAACGAGTTGAAAATTTAAACTGAAAGAGAAAAATTGGGCTTGCATGCAGTTTTACAAAAGTTAAAGCCGTACACAGTTCTGACTAAAGGCAACTAGATGGCTTGTGGAAAAAACCTCTGAGCAATTAAAACAAAATGTCAGCTTTGTTTTTTTTACCTGATTACAAAACTCCTTTATTGTTCTATCACCTTCCACAAAATTAGAAAAGAAATCTGCCTCTTTCTGGAGATGACCAGACACTAAAAGTCTAGAATTAAAAAAATAAAATATTTGATGCTATTAGGAAGCATAAGAGAATCATTTTCTTATTGAAATACAAGTACTTCACTTTTAAACAATAACATTTCAATTACTGAGTAAGTTTTGGCTACAAAAACAATTTCTCTGTTATTACCTTAGATAAACAACTAGGTAATCTGAGTATCCCTGGTCATTGAAGATTTTGTGCAGTTCTTCTAATGGGCATTGACTACCAACTTTGTCCACAACTTCCATAAACTAAAATATAAAACATTTCAAGAGTCATCCTCTGATGAAATAACATATAAAAAGTAATAAAATCCCTACATGTATGATCAGACATAATTGAAACTTACAACCCTGTCACATAAGTTGAGGTCTATCAACAAAATAAAAGCACTCATTTTGAAATTGAATATGATAATTATATGTATACTCCTGACAAGTGCAAAAGACACCCACAGAGTAATCGAAAGTCAAAAATACAGACCCAGCCATAATGTTTGTAAGGATGGGAACACTCTAAAATGGGTGTAGTATTCATAATATGTATGAGAATAAGTTATAGAAGATCTTTATACTTACAGTGTCGTGGAAATCTTCTATGGTAAACTGAGGAAACCCTAGAGAGACTAAAACATCTTTGCTTTTAGATGCGACATCCCTGAATCTGTAAATGTACATAATTATATAATTGGCCTCAACTTTCTGCACAATTATAAAAGGAAACCAAAGATAGTATAATGATTAATACTTTTTGTATTATGTAAAAAAATTTTTGGTTATTTTTAAACATATAATCAATAAATACTTTGAAATATGGTACCTGTTGAATTCTTCTTGATCTTCAAGGAGCTTTTCAAAATATGCAAACCCAAAAGCCCTGTAAAAGCAGTTGCCATCACCTCTTGTTTTACGGAGGCAAAGATACTTAGACTTCAGGCTCTGAAAATTTAAGGTAATCAGACACTGAGTATAAATTAAACTTCATAACTTCTTCTATCTTTTATTTAATATTAAACACCTCATCAAGTATCATTCACAACTAGATGAAAATGGTTTAAACACAAAATTCTAATACTTACTCGCACTTTTTTAATATATACAGGGTCTTCTGCATATTCTTGTTCTAGTACACTGAAGTCCAAACGTTCTGTGACAAAGTCCTGAGTTCCAGCAATCTAACACACAAAATATAACATGTCAATCAATTTTCTGTTAAAGGGCATGTTCCAAGTTGGTTCCCATCCATCAAATTAAAACTTTTAAAATGAAAAAAAAAAAAAAAAACTTCATTCAGAATAATGTGCAATTCAAATGTTTTTTTAAATAAGTATATACAGTTTTATAGTATTTTGTTGATTTTTTTTATTTAAGTTCTGTTTGGTTTGTTTTCATCGGTTTTATCTTGAACAATGGATAATAATAACATTCAAATGCAAAACCAGCATATCCTTTTTTTTTTGCCTACAAACCCTGACCAAATGCCACCATACAATTTCAAACAGCATAACTTAAAAAAAACAAAACAAAGGGCATTGTTTCACATTCCCCAAAAATGATTTTCTTTCTGTGTTATATATATATATATATATATATATATAACACAGAAAGAAAATCATATATATATATATATATATATATATATATATATATATATATATATATATATATATATAACCCTTGGTAGTTTTTAGCAACTCATTTGGATAATTGTGCTATTGCCCTTATAGCAGTAATGTACCATACATTTTGTTGTCAGTTTAGCAGACTTCTACCAACTGGAGGGAAGGATACATAGGTCAATTTACAACCCTATATTTGAAGAAGGTGCAGTTTAAAAGGCTTTCATGGCTGATCGAGTGATTAATTCAGTCCATCAATTGGTATGTCGAATTTTGCAAGTGGAATAAGAAACTAGCACAAGTGCTTTATATGCCTTATTGGGAATCCAAGCTCACTTCACATGTAACTTTAATGAGCAGTTATAGCATGTGGTCCAATTGGAGATAGTAATTTTTTAAAACACCAAAAACAATAATTTCTTGAAAACACCCAAGGCAACAGAAAAGATGGTGATACTGCAGTACTTATTTGCAACATATTAGTTCATACAAATCTCAATTTTGAGATTTGATCAAATGAATAGTCAACTTAAAATAATACCCAAAAATCTACATTACATCAACATAAGAAAATGAGCCACAGCAAATGAGCTACAGCATAAGAAAATGGCCCACAGCATATGCATCCAGAAGTCAATATTAGCCACATTGGTGTAAAAGATATATTGAGTTTACCCACCTGTTTTTCAATAATCCTTTGCTGAGCAAGTGTTTCTTCATCATAGTTTTTGTCTGGATACAAAAAAAATGACACTGTTAATTATTTATTTTGCTATACTTGATATTTTTGTAGGAATCCAATAAATAAGTTTATTGGAACCCAATAAATAGACCAATGGTCATGTATAGTTTCTAAACTTTATGTTTTGCCAAAGTTTATCTGTATACGTTTGTCTTGTAACAACTGACATAAATTCATGTTCAAAACCCCATATAAACAAATAATAATCAATAATATAATAAAAAAGAACATGCTCATGTGCAATCTTCAATTTAGAACTCGACCTGTAATTCTGGCTGCCTTTCAAACGACTACAGCGAGTTTACAACAAAACAATTTTCTTTGTGTTCAGTTAACTTCATATCAACACTGGAACCAAGGAGTTTCAAATCTTGAAACTCCTTGCTGGAACATATCAAATTTACTACTACGAATCACAGTCGTCAACTTAAGTGGAATCTGTCGTATGAATTTTTTGTTACAGTTCTTACTTTCAATATTTTACCAAATAAATCATAACAAATAAACGTATAGGTGAAAATTGTTTTATTTTGTTTTTGCATTTACCGCTAAAATATATACTTCTACACTTGAAAATGACAGTGCATCATCACATGTTTACCTGGATCATAGTGTAAAGTTCCTTCTTCCGCCATTGTATTTGTATTTTTGCGCATGCTTGGTAGTAATTTCCTGTGTTGCTGTGACGCCATAATGCGCGAAAAATGATCGAGGACAGTGGTGTGAAATGAAATTTCTGACCGACTTTTTAATGTATTTTTCTATATTTATATAATAATAACCATTGCAAATGGCCCATCAAGGTGAGTAAAAAACTTTTTGTCGTTATAAATAATACAATAACAATTTTATAAATGTATTAATGCTACTAAGAACTAATTCTATTTCAATATTCATTTTCAATATTGCTAACTTGTAAATGTTTCTAGGTCAAAGAAAAACATGGAAGGGATCTCATCTAAGGCATTCCTCGGCATCAGGAGACAATTTGCGCCAACTTGTGTCACATCTGCCAGACGTTGTAATACACACGGAACACCACCGGCCCATGCCTTACGACACACAGTTTGAGGCTGTCTTACTCTTTGTTGATGTCTCTGGATTCACGGATCTATGCGAACGCTACACCAGCTTGAGTAGTAAATCAGGAGTAGATCAGTTAACACGGACACTGAATGCCTACATGGGGACACTGGTAGATGAGATTCTCACTGCTGGAGGCGATGTCTTGAAATTTGCAGGTATATTTTATAATTTTTTTATAGCGCCCAGTCACTAGCTGTTGTGGACATTTTAATGAAATATTATTATATATTACATTAGATATTATTATTATTATTATTATTATTATTATTATTATTATTATTGCAGCAACATAGTAATTGGTACCACTGATCTTCAACAGGTACTATGGTGATGCCAAAATTGGATAGTTGCTGCATTACTCTCTCATGTTTATTGACAGATTTATTTTTTTCTTTTTGATGTCATACTGGCGGTATCAATCAGCACATTCACATTCACTCTCTTATGTTAAAACAATAGTGATTATTAATTAATTAATTAATACTTTTCAAGCTGACATTTTTGCCTCTTTAGTTATGATCACAAGCACATAGTCATGATCGTGAATTTGACAGTGTATTTTGAATTTCTACCTTGTTAACTCAGGTGATGCAATATTGGCTGCTTGGAAGTGCACACGGCCAGATGAAATAAGAAAGAAAGTTATTCAAGTTGTGAAATGCTGTATAAACATCCAGAGGACATGTGGTGAATATCAGACTGATGTTGGAGTAACACTACGAGTGAAGATGGGTTAGTATGTTATCTGCAGTTTGTATATTCATACATTTTATTGCGGTACCAGGTAGATTGATGAATGTATCAGTAATTGTTAAAAAAATTTTCTCTGTATGCATTATGTTTTTCCCCATTGAACAAATACATACAAGAGTCTTCTTAGTACAATTATGATGTTATTTTTGGTATCTTTTAAATTTTACCAATCTTATGCTTGTTGGAAGTCCCCTTCTCACTCTTTCCATTTTCACTTTATTGAAATATTTTTCTGTGTTTAGATAAAGTAGACATCCAATCAAGCATTCAAATTTTTAAAAAATTAATTTTAATCAATTGTCTGTCTCTCTTGTAGGTGTTGCAGCTGGTAATACGACAATCAACTTCATAGGCAACAAGGAGTACTGCCACTATGTATCCACAGGGCCAGTTGTAGAGGAAGTGAACAAAGCAGAATCCTTCTGTTGCCGTGGAGATGTTGTATTATCTCCTTCCGCATGGCAGTACTGCAACAAGAGGGTCATTGACCATGAAATTCTGTCGGACGGGAAACATGTCAAGGTAAAAATCCTTAGTACAGCAGACAACTGTTTTATTTTCTACTGTAGTCAGACATGAATTACATGTATGCAGTGGAATAAAAGGGCTGAATGTATTGTTAAAAATGGAAAGGATAGAAATTTTCGCATGGATATTGGGTAGTCTATCATGAGTAAAGGTGTTAGTGAAAAAAAGAAGAAATAATTGATGAGTATAAATGCATAATTAATTGTTTTAAGTGCTCTTTGATCCACCTAGGTTCTTCATGTGATGGATTTTGATGCATCCAACCCTTATGCCAGTGCAGGCTCAGATGCAGGTAAATAAATCACTGAAACAATGAATGAAAAGGTATACAATTTTTTATATGTAATGCTTTGATTCCACTGTAATCCACTGTAATTCAAAATGTTACTTTTTTAACACCAAAGAGAATGTTTTTCAAATCCTGTATAAAGCCATATAGTTAATTGCTAGCTTGGACAGAGTGGAATTGTGTAGTATATTAAGCCAAAACATAACAGAAGCTGTCTGCAATGATTTTTTATTTAATTGCTTGATCCTTTTTTTTTTTAAGCTGGGACCAAGAGGCAACTGGATCCCCTGCGACCACCTGGATCCCCTCAGACAGGGGGAAAAAATGTCAGAGGTAAGGATCTTTATTTTCATAAATCTCATTACATATATGAATAATTGTATTTTATAATTGCCTTAGTAATATCATTTTAAGACAGAAATATGTGCATAATAGATGAAGATTATATGAAAAGAGATATAATTTTAATACAAACACAGTAAATGCATCATAAGTATAATGTTTGTCATGTGGTATTTAAATGCACATTAGCACTGAAGTTGTGGCTCAGTTTACATTATTATTGTTTTTTGCAGTACAAATTGATGTTATGAAGATGATGGCAAAGCGTCTTGGGGTCAATCTAGACCAGGTGTTAAGATTGTATGTGCCAAAACCTGTGCTAAGAAAGGTAGGGTATTTGTATAAGTATATGTCTGTAATGCTAGAAATAACAATTGGCTCTGCTGGACCAAGACTGATGATTTTTTGGCAGGGCCAATAGAATCTGAATCTCTCAAAGGGACAGTTGTGTTTTGTAAAATTGGGACTTAAATTTAAGGGATAAAATTAGCTTTTAAAATCTACTAGCCATGGTGGATTCTGGTCAGTGAAAAATTTAAGAACATATATGATACTACAGAAATGTACTCCTGAGAGGAGTGGTCAGTTAACATGTTGGTGTATTATGGTAAAATTTGAGGTCTGCTCATTAAAGGCTTGTCATTGCATATCCTATAAGTCACTGTGATGCATTTTTATACTTTTGCCAGCACTTGGCTCTGTATGCATATTTCTGCCAAATATTTAAAAGTTTGTTTTTGCAAAAGAAATTAATGTTTTACAAATTTATCACTAATTTAAAAATATTTATAACTGTATGTATCTAAAACAAATAACTTCCAATTTGCCCCCTGTATCTAATTTTTGTACTATGTCATTCTAGCTTGATGATAACTTGCCTACAGAATACATGTCTGAGATGCGTCTGGTGTCCATTGTGTTTGTTAACTTAATGCTGTCTGAAGACCAGACAACCAGTACTCATAGTCTGTTGCAAGATGCCCTGGATATCATCTACCCTGAAGTCAGGTCATTTCAAGGTAAGGACCGATAAAATTGTCAACTAGGTGAACTTGTGGTGACTCTGTGTAAACAGGGTCAGTAGAAGAATTTTATTTTTGTTTTTTAAACAAATGTTTGAAGTGCATGGTAGCTTAATTTTCGGGTTGTTCTTAGTTTTTTATTGTACATGTTTATGTTTATGTTTATGTTTATGTTTATGGACGGCATTCACTGTACTTATGGGGCAGATAAGATAAAACTTACCAGTAATGCATAATTTCTACAAGAAGATTACTTTTTCAGGGTCTTTGAACAAAATATTCATGTTTGATAAAGTAAGTATTCCATTTTTTTACAAACCTGTTTGACATAGTAGCTTTCTGTTAAGTTGTTAACATGTGCAAACCGTAAAAACATGAAAAAATATTTTTATACCTTTGACCCATGACTCAAATAAACAATTTTTTTTAATATTAAGATAATTTTTGTACGCTGCTCTATATGACATTTAAATGTGGCTGTTATATTAATCAGGGGTGCACCTTCCTGGTCCTGTTTGGTTTACCTGGCTTTAAACATGAAGGGGACTGTGCCCATGCCTTGCAGTGTTCTTACAGACTGAAGAACAAACTGGACATGCATAAAAATATTACGTGAGCCTACTTTGTCTTTTTCATCCACGATGTGAACAAGGTTTTTTGTTTTAATTGGTTGAAAGTCTGCCATCAGAAAATTATAAACAAATTGTTTTGGTAGTCACAGTATGATTGTTTATTTAAAGATCTTAATGAAAACAATAAAAAAGCATATGCTATTTTAATTATGCCCAATCTTTTTCTTGACAGGCAGACCTCCATAGGTGTGACTACAGGTAACTCTTTTTGTGGAGTTGTGGGACACAAGGATAGGCATGAATACACAGGTAAAAATATATATACATATGTAAAAAAATAAAATTAATTAATTAAATTAAATATGTTTGTGTGTGTGTGTGTGTGTGTGTGTGTGCCAATATTTGTTTTAGACAAACAAGTTATAGGTATGAAGGCAACAGGGCAATCTGGAGTAAGATAGTGTTCATTTTAATTTACTGCTTTCAATCCCATGTTTAGATAATGCAAATATGCACTTTTTCGCATGTTTCAGAATTTTGGATTATGTATGGCATTTGACATACGTAGTGAATCATTAGTATCACATAGATTTTTTTTACCTATTTACAAATTTAATTTATGTTAAATACCATCAAATTGAAATATCACACGTATGTTTTATAGTGTTCACTATCACTAAAAGATTTGTGTACAACTTTTAGTCATAGGTCGTAAAGTGAACATGGCTGCACGACTGATGATGTATTACCCTGCCATAGTCAGCTGTGACAATGAGACATTTACTCACTCCAAACTGAACCGATGCAATTTCAAAACCATGCAGGCAAAAAAGCTCAAGGGGATGCATAAGATTGGCATAGTTAGGGAATACACTGAGGAAGGGAAGTAAGAAATAGTAAAGGGAGAGTAATAAAATGTATCAGGTTACTTTAATTGTTACAGTAGAGTCATATGTTTTGTTGTGAGCTAAAGAGCTTAAAGTATCTTTATTGAAATTGTTTGTTTGTTTGTTTTTGTATTTACAGTTATTTACTTTTTGATGAGTTAACATAGCATAATGTTAAATGCCATTGATTTTTTTACTAAAATTATCTTTGTTTTCTAATTTTCAAAGAGAAAACATGGCTAGTGATGTTCAAACATTTGAATATCCATTACTTGGTAAGTCTATATTTACTTGGCATACAATAAACAATCAACCCTAGAGAGTAAATATTTAGTATGTTACATATATACAAGCAATATGATGGTTTTGTCATAAATGAATTTTGGCTTATTTTCAGTTGGACATGTTTGGAATGTATTTGTGAATAGCAATAGATGTTAGTATAATTGTGCTTAAAACCTCATGTTTATGTTAAAGCAACATTGCGTATACTTTTACTAATTCAAATTTTCTGTCTTTTGCTGGTCATAATTTTTTTCTCCTTTTTTTGCTTTTCCAGGCCGAGAAAAAGAGATGGAAATTCTTGAGGCAGAACTCAAAGCAATGAAGGCTAATGGAGAAAATCACAAGATGCTTGTAATTCGTGGGGACTCTGGAATGGGCAAAACTAGAGTTCTGGATGCCGTCATCAACAGAGCTTTGAATATGAACATCAAGTTAGTCACTTTGGTCTTAGGAATTTTTGTATACAAAGTCTGTATATCCTAATTTTATTCTTCCAAAACCCAAATAAGAGTTAAATTAGAAAAATAACTATTAGATTTTTATAATGTTTTTTATGTTATTTAATTGTTGTTTGATAACTTTTTTCAGTTGGTTATTTTGACTTGCAGTTTTTGTTTATGTAACCATCTGATAGTAAAATGTTATATAATTTTTCTCCAGAGTTTTTTCATGCACTTTGAATTTGAATGATACCCAGACCCCTCTGTTTCTTGTGCGGAACTACCTGTATCTGATGTTCAACATCCTTCCAAGCATGAATCATCATGAAAAAGAAAGAAAGCTCTCAGAAAAATGTGCTGGCGTGCCAGAAATATTAGACAATCTCTATCTTCTAAATACTTTATTGGGTCTCAAGGTAAAATTTTTAAATCAACCTAAATCAAATGGCAAAAAATATTGTGTTCAGCAATTCAGTCTTCTTTAAATATTGTTTAACANATATATATATATATATGTAACTGTACCACTTAATTAATTTTTGTTGCATTTTACAGTATAACCCTAGATTGCAGATTACTCTCCTGAAAGATTACATTCTTGACATTTTATTTTAATCATTGGCAACAGAAAAGATTCTCTTACACACAAAACCTATTAAGTAATTATGCTTTAGTTTCCAGCAACCATTAGTTATGTGACCCTTGAAGAAAGACAGAAAGCCTTGCATGAGTTGTTGCACAGACTAGTTCACCAGGTAAGTTCTGAAATACATTATGCATTGATAGTGGTCATGATAGTTTTCAGGCAGCATGTACATTATGTTGTTTTTGCTTCTTGTTTATTTATTTAAATAAATATCATTAGATGTAATTTGCTGTCTTTACAATGCTAGTATTTAAAAAAAGTGTTGTCATATATAATATCATTGTAAGTTTTTGACAGAAAATGTATGAGCATTGTTCAAACCAAAGTGCAAATGTCACCACATATTACCTCATACACCATCTGCTCCATGGTTTGATTTCCAAATTTTGCTCTCCAAATTTTCAGATCAGTCTAGAGACTGGGGTAGTCCTGTTTGCAGCAGACGACGCCCACTTCATTGATGCAGACTCCTGGGAGTTTTTAAGCGACCTTGGGATTGATAACAATGCCTTGGTGGTCCTTGCCATGTGTCCTCTCACAGAAGGCAAGGGGTGCAAGCTTGCCCTGGATGCTCTCAAAGATCCCAACACTATATCTGTGGATATGAAGGGCATAGACCCAAAGTGCATGTCAGCTTTAGCATGTCAGATTTTGAATGTGGCAAGGATACCCAAAGAAATAGAAGCGTGAGTTCAGTCTGTCATTTTTTATAACAGAAGCTGATAAATTAGGTGACATGTTGCTTGTACATGTGTATCACACTATGGCTTCTGAATCAATGAGATATATTGTTTCAATTTTGTGGAGAGAGACTTTGGTATTCAGATGTTGTTACATGCCACTGGTTCTAAAATGTATATATAACAACAGTAATCACACACATTCTGCATGATCACAGTTACTGCTGCAGAAGTTTTCATGTCCATGTCTCTGTTCCAGTGTGCTGCACAGTCAGAGTCATGGTAACCCCACCTGGTGTGAGCAGCTACTGAGGGAGATGTTCTGCAGCAAACGCTTACTGATTGTGGAAGATGATGGTTCCAAGCACAGCGTAACTGTGGCACCAAACCCAGCTCTCCTTGTCAAAAAACAGCAGCTAAGAGGGAAAGATTTGGTGGATAAAAAAGACTGGCTCATGGTAGGTATATCATGCAGGCATAGCCTAAATTTTCACAATACTGAATCATATTACGAGGGCCACACAGTTTTAAGAATATTTGACCTTATTTTCATTTTTTAAAAAATTAATTAATTAATTTTGTAGCTGTGGTAAAACTTTCAGGAATAAGAATTGTTTGTTATCATTGACATGTGATTGTTAGCTGTATAATCAGCAAATGATTGGAATGTAAAAAAGATATAAATAAAATCTTTTAAATCATACTTACACAAAGAAATTATACACATGTATATGTTTATGTAAATAGTGTGGTGATAACATATTTTGAAAACATATGATTCTCAAGAAGGGCATCAAAATATTTTAAACTTTAGATTAAAATTGCTGGAGAAAAGTTACTGCTTTATTCTATGCGTGTAACCCAGTTGATAAAATTCTCTGAAAATTTGCTGATATTTCAATTTTGCCTATTGCTAGACGGAGGAAATGACAGAGCTTGCAGAAGCTGGAGAGTTGAATCATGAAAGTGGCACCTCACTTACCAGGATATGTATTCTAGCCCCTGGGGCCAAAATTAATGAAGTGCGCACTCCAGATTCCATGAAAGGTAGGGGCAGGCCTGTGGCCAACAATTTCAAAAAAGGGGTTCTTTTTCTGAAAATTTGGACCTTTTTACCCCTTCAGCTGACTCATCTTGAAAAATCTCACATGAGAAATCGAGTCTAAATGAAATTTAGATTCAGAGTAGAACTTTTCTATCTAAAACAGTAGTTCATTTGAGCCTTCCACCTATATGCCTGAGGGTAATGATTATTGTGTAAAACACATTTTAGTTGATAATGATAGAAATGGTAAATGCATAACTTTGACAATGAGTTTCTATTACAATGGCATGATATAGAATGTGGATTAAGCTGCGATCCTGTTAGATAATTACAAGGTCAATGTTTGTTGTTTTTTTAGACGATCAAAGCAAGTTTTAAAATAAAACAGATAATGTATAACGATAATGTATAGCAATGAGAAATTAGAACAACTGCATAACACATTTTGAAGCGTGGTGTTTTCATCAAAACCAAATTCCATCTTTTTGTTTCTTTTAATTTGTTAGGTATGATCATAACCAGAATTGATCGAATGCAGCCAACTGACCAGATGGTTCTGAAGTGTGCCTCTCTGATTGGAACTGTGGTCTCACGGCAAATGTTATTGGGCGTAGTACCAGGTGCGACGGAAGCCTCCATCACCAGCTCTCTGAAACGACTTTTTGCATCTGGAGTGCTAGAATGTGCATCATTCGACAAAAGTTCAGAGCAGAAAAACATAGTGGCCGAGGCCAGGTGTGACTGTATCCAGATAGGTACTAGTAGTAAGACTGAGGTTGATCCAGCACAGTGCTGCAGACTGATGAAATTCAAATCTGTTCTGATGCAGGAGACTGCCTACGAATTGTTTCTAGACAGTCAGCGCAAGAATCTACATGAAAAAGCAGCCATGTTTCTGGAATCCATGTCCTATGACTGTGCAGCCTGTCAGGAGTCAGAGCAGAATGTTGATCAAGTGAACGTGACATATTTTGTCAATTTGGATAAGAACAAAAGTTTGAAAACTCCCACTCCGAGCAAAACGCCAGTCTTGCATATTATAACAGAGGAGGAAGAACCACAGCCATCAGTGGCCTCTTTTAAGCCAATTCCTTCTTGTAAGAATTCTTTATTTTTTCAAAAATATTTGTACATAAATTTCTACAGTTGCTGCATTGTATCAATCCTCTTCCCTAGGTAGCCACGAATCCTACTGCTAGCTCCTGTTTTCCTGCTTATTTGAAATTTAGGAAATTTTTGAAATATAATTTTTTGGCTGCACAAATCTAGATAATTGTATTTTAGAAATGCTGATTATTGTTTGTTTCAGTTCACATGCGCACACGACGCCACAGTGAAGTTGCTGCCCTTCAAACTATGGTACATTATGTTGGAGCAAGAGAGCACCAAAATGTAATTGAGAGAATGAAAGCAAAATTGGCAGGTTCTGAAGATCGTTTGCAAAGCCTTATGGATCTGACAGATCCTCAGAAACAGAAGGCAGATGATTTAATGAACCATTGGAACAATCTGGATGGTTTTCTGAGGTATTTATTTATTTATTTATTTATTTATTTATTTATTTATTTATTTATTTATTTATTTATTTATACAAGAAAGTGAATATTTATATGTTAAATTGTGCTTTAGCAATTAAAAAAAACACCAAGAATGTTTGAGAGAGCAAAAAAAAGCTCATGATAATTTTAAGTAATTTTTCAGTTAAAAAAGATTGCAATAAAATTGGTTAATGCTGTTTTACAGAAACAAGGCCACATCTTCCAAGGATACCAGCATGTTTCAGAAGGCCAGTAGTTGTGAGTGTGACAGTGTCCTCACTACAGTGTATCCTCAGCTGGTCAGACATTGGAAAGAGACAGGCAATGTCCATAAGACACTCCACTATTTGACAGAAGCTGGTGCTGCTTTCTTGTCAAGAAGTGAGCCTATACAGGTCAGAAGAATATGAATTTATCTGCTTACAATGTGCAACTTCACAAAAAATTCAGGATTCAAGTTCAATATTTATAAAACTTTACAGTGAAGGAAAATCTGTTTTTGAATTATTACTAGACCTTATATAACCACTTTAATAGTGTAGACATATGTAATTACATGTACCCAGTGCATATGTATTCTGCTTGACCTTATTACAGTATTTATGCAGAAGAAATATTTTGAAATGTCCTTAATATTCTAAATAAGAATGTTAGATGTCTTACACACACCTTCCCCAGTTTTCTCTAGCTTTTTGAACCTCTTATCTACCTTTTCAGGCACTGTCCTATTTAAAAGAGGCCAGGAAGATGCTGGAGTCTGTTGACCAGCATTTCCACCCTCTGACGGGAGTGGAACTGTTTGAGGAGGCAGAAATAGAAGCATTGGAGACAAAGAATGATAAAAGGGCTCGCATTGAGAGCCTTTTGGGAGAGGTACTTTTCATATTTAATTTGCTTGTTTCACACTATGAAAGGGAGAGATGGGCCATATAGAGGCTTATCTTTGCTAGCTTTAAGGTGAACATTTGCACATCAGCAACATTGTGTGTCTCATATTAATTAATTAATTAATTTATTTATTTATTTATTTATTTATTTATTTATTTATTTATTTATTTATTTATGTTTTTATGTCTGCTCATTTGTTCCGTCCTTTTTTCTTTCCTTCTTTCATTATCAAATACTTGATTCAAGATTCTGTAGATTTTCTATATTGAAGAACTGTATTTATAAGGCATATATATACCATATTTGTTCTTATTTATTTTACCCATAGGCTTCGTTTGCTACAGGAGACTTAGAAGAGGCAGTGTACCATTTTACTCAAGCTTTACATTACCTAGGTGTACTCCAATTTCACAACAAAGTCTTTGTAGGCCTACGCATCTTCTTTGAAGGCATTGAGCAGTATTTCCATCTCAATGATCCAACTTCTTATATCGGATATGGAAAGTAAGGATATTGAGGAACTGGGGATGATGTGTGCTTCTTAATACATGCCTATGGTAGAATGGCAATTATATCAATACTGACATATTGATTAAGTCATTTGATACACTAATTTTGCCAGAAAAGTAAGATTTCCCATATTGCATTGCATTTCCATTTTGTGAACTAAAAATATCATATTGTATGATTTCTATTGAAAATAAAACTCTTTTTTCAGCCCGGAAGATTGTAAAACCCAGCTGGAGATAGCCCATTGCTTGTTCCAACTTTTCCATCATTATATAGAGAAAGGAGATGTGACTAGAGCCTTGGCAGTTGCACTGAAGCAGGTTAATGTTGTTGAAACTGTTGGAGAGCAGGAGGGCTTACACCAGGTATGGATGTTTGTACTGCAGGGTTGTAGTAACCACATTCAGCAGCATGAGATTTGCCAATTCTTGTACTTAAAAAAAGCATTTCTTTTGATCTTTTTTGTGTATTTTATATGATTGTATTCCCAATTTTCTTTATTAAAAATTAATTCAATTTTTTCGTTGATTCACAGTTAGTTGATCTTGTATTTCAATTATCAAACCAGTAAGCACCTTCAAAAATATTTAGTTTTGAGATGTTAAAATATTTGTTGCATTTTCAGCTGGTTGTAGCATACACCTGTATGATGGACTGCTGCAGATTGAAGAAATGGAGAGGTCTTGCCAAAAAATATGAGGCTATGGCACTGAAAAGGTAAGTATAATGATCAGACTTTCGAGGCCAAGTACCCCTATTTTAGATAAATAAAAGAGTAAATTGTTTGACTTCCAGTTTTTTGTAAATAATAATTAAATACTGACTTTAGTACCATTCTACCAAATTTTTTTAAAAACTGATATTATTAAGTATGCTATATAAAAGAAATATCTGTGTTTTCTGTTATTCCTTCTTTTGCTTATTTAGATGTGCGAATATCCTGTGTTCAGACTTTACCCCAGACAACTTGGTTGTAGTAGCAAATGTTTTCTGCACATGCTTGGAATCTAGGTTGGCAAATGGGGACATTCAAGGAGCTGTAGAGAGCGGTATGTCCCACTCATCTCTCATCTAAAGAAAGGCAAAGTTGCAAACCTAAATGATCACTTAATACATAGATGTACAGTTGGTCATGTTTTTCACAATTTGTGCATGAAATAAGTGTCAGATGGGCATTTTTTTTTTTCTGAAATTACTATTAAAAAAGAAAAAGACTACCACAAGATCAATTCAAACTAGGTACATNATTTATTTATTTATTTATTTATTTATTTATTTATTTATGTTTTTATGTCTGCTCATTTGTTCCGTCCTTTTTTCTTTCCTTCTTTCATTATCAAATACTTGATTCAAGATTCTGTAGATTTTCTATATTGAAGAACTGTATTTATAAGGCATATATATACCATATTTGTTCTTATTTATTTTACCCATAGGCTTCGTTTGCTACAGGAGACTTAGAAGAGGCAGTGTACCATTTTACTCAAGCTTTACATTACCTAGGTGTACTCCAATTTCACAACAAAGTCTTTGTAGGCCTACGCATCTTCTTTGAAGGCATTGAGCAGTATTTCCATCTCAATGATCCAACTTCTTATATCGGATATGGAAAGTAAGGATAT
Organism: Lingula anatina; assembly: GCF_001039355.2. Next base: position 124,472 of record NW_019775169.1, on the reverse strand, counting down.
TGAGGAACTGGGGATGATGTGTGCTTCTTAATACATGCCTATGGTAGAATGGCAATTATATCAATACTGACATATTGATTAAGTCATTTGATACACTAATTTTGCCAGAAAAGTAAGATTTCCCATATTGCATTGCATTTCCATTTTGTGAACTAAAAATATCATATTGTATGATTTCTATTGAAAATAAAACTCTTTTTTCAGCCCGGAAGATTGTAAAACCCAGCTGGAGATAGCCCATTGCTTGTTCCAACTTTTCCATCATTATATAGAGAAAGGAGATGTGACTAGAGCCTTGGCAGTTGCACTGAAGCAGGTTAATGTTGTTGAAACTGTTGGAGAGCAGGAGGGCTTACACCAGGTATGGATGTTTGTACTGCAGGGCTGTAGTAACCACATTCAGCAGCATGAGATTTGCCGATTCTTGTACTTAAAAAAAGCATTTCTTTTGATCTTTTTTGTGTATTTTATATGATTGTATTCCCAATTTTCTTTATTAAAAATTAATTCAATTTTTTCGTTGATTCACAGTTAGTTGATCTTGTATTTCAATTATCAAACCAGTAAGCACCTTCAAAAATATTTAGTTTTGAGATGTTAAAATATTTGTTGCATTTTCAGCTGGTTGTAGCATACACCTGTATGATGGACTGCTGCAGATTGAAGAAATGGAGAGGTCTTGCCAAAAAATATGAGGCTATGGCACTGAAAAGGTAAGTATAATGATCAGACTTTCGAGGCCAAGTACCCCTATTTTAGATAAATAAAAGAGTAAATTGTTTGACTTCCAGTTTTTTGTAAATAATAATTAAATACTGACTTTAGTACCATTCTACCAAATTTTTTTAAAAACTGATATTATTAAGTATGCTATATAAAAGAAATATCTGTGTTTTCTGTTATTCCTTCTTTTGCTTATTTAGATGTGCGAATATCCTGTGTTCAGACTTTACCCCAGACAACTTGGTTGTAGTAGCAAATGTTTTCTGCACATGCTTGGAATCTAGGTTGGCAAATGGGGACATTCAAGGAGCTGTAGAGAGCGGTATGTCCCACTCATCTCTCATCTAAAGAAAGGCAAAGTTGCAAACCTAAATGATCACTTAATACATAGATGTACAGTTGGTCATGTTTTTCACAATTTGTGCATGAAATAAGTGTCAGATGGGCATTTTTTTTTTTCTGAAATTACTATTAAAAAAGAAAAAGACTACCACAAGATCAATTCAAACTAGGTACATTTTAGTGCATTTGTAATCCTTGCCATAAAGAAAGTTATTTTGTCAGAACATCTGCAGCTTTTTTTTTTTTTTATAATTGCTTTACTGCTTAGAAGTGCATGCTGACATCATTGCAATATTAGTATTGAATCCTTTAGGGGGATCTGCCAAAGTTATTGCTGAAATGCTGAGAAGTCAGGATATGGAGGTTGAGATTTGGCCATCCCAGGCATCTGCACTGCTGTACTTAGATCGGTAAAGTTCTTGTGAAAAAGGTGTACCGTATGCAAACTTGCATTATTCTGTAGTTTGCAAGCAGAATCTAGAAGTGAGCATGGTGGTAATTACTTTAATAACTAAATAAAAACTCTATGAAGATCTGCTGAAACTAGAGAGAGAAGAATGGTTGTAATTTTTTTAGCCAAATCTTAGTTTGGAACATATTGAGAATTTTCTTGATTTTGTTGGTTAATGAAGTTTTTAGCATGTAGCTCTTAGTTCTGTTATGGGTTTTGTAATAGAAAATATGTAAAATTTTGATGATGATGATGATGCATTGTGCTCTGCTTCTATACCTGATGGCGAGGAGTACAGTTTTTTATTTGAATAGAGGTAGAGACATAAAGGGGTTGTTTCTTTTAGGTTTGTCAGCTTGCAATTGTGCTAGATATTTACTGACAGAGAGAATGCTGTGAAGGCATCTAAACAATATGGTAACCTATGAAATTAATGACATAATATAATGCCTTGTTTTTCAGTATTTCGGAGTGTGAAACAGTGCTGGAACAACTTGAATCAGTTGCAATCATGTCCAACAATCCACTAGGAAGTGCATATTTTATTGCTGGTTGCTTGGACGTAGGATTAGATGCAGGTAAGAACCATAACCTGTTATATCCTAGGAAGATTTGTCCAAGACATTGTTGTATTAAATTCTTTTCCAGCTCATTTTCCAACCAAATCAGTGCAAGTAAGTGAAAAATGTTTGAGACCTTTTCTATTTTTTGTCATTTTGCTTATTTTTTCATATATTTGTAGCTGCTTAAGAAATGTACTTTTGTCTTTTTTACTGTATTTTTCTCTGTGTTCACTGTAGGTTACCTAGTGCGTCCTTTCAAACACTGTGTGGACTTCTGTGTCACTGCAATAAAAGATCCCAACCTCCAGAGAGACAAGGGTATATGCTTTTACCTGGCTGTAGACTTGGCTCTCTGGTACATTTTACTCTGCTTTTTTCATTTTCCATCCTTCTCATTTGACCCCTACATAAAAAATGTCTTCCAGCAAATTATCAGTTTGAAAATGTATACTAATATACCTGCACCTTTCATATATAGAACCAAAATAGTTATACAGTAATGCATTAGTATTTCTTATAGCATGTTTTTTCTTCTCAACTCAGAGCAAAAGAAAAGTATTTGAGGATATTACAGCTGCAGTCCCTAGCACACCACATCACTGATCATAATTTTTTCCTGCAGGTTTGCGAGAATTAACCATTGGAAAGAATCAGATACCTGGTTTGAGAAAGCTCTGGAATGTCAGCCTCAAATTCAGGAAACTGTCACCTGCTTCAGGACTGTCTATGCCATGGTGAAGATGTGTGAATGTCGTCTGCTTTGTGCCAATAAGGCTGGTAAAAGACCATTTGCTGATGCACTTCTCAAAAAGGCACAAAAGGTAAATTTCATATAGATCTACATCTACAATGGATTGGTTGGAGTGTCAAATGTTTTTTTTCTTTCTTGATATAAATATATTTATTTAAATTACAAGGTTGATGTAGTAACATTGATCTTTTATACAGGACCATCCCTTCATGATAAGAGACTAAGAATACAAATTTACCAAATGCATTTATCTTTAAAGTTTATTCAGATTATATGCTCATTTTTCTAGTCATTAAAAAGCCTTCAGAAGCAAGTTGGAATGCTTCAAGTCCTTCAGCCTCGTATGTTACATATGGAAGCATACCTCAGTGCTCTGAAAGGTAATCTACAGAGGGCTAAAAAATTGCTGACACAGTGTGAAACTGTCAGCAGTGCCATGGGGAACATTCTGGAAACAGAGTGGGCTGCTTGGTCTCAGAAGGTAGGATGTACATTTCAACGAAATATTTCAGCCAATTTTCACCAACTATTTACTGTTACTGTTTCATGAAAAATTATGCTCATTAAACTGATATTCTACTTCATTTAAATGACACTGGGCCAGTTTTTATCAAAGTACCAAACAAAGAGGAAAAAAATTAGCAATGCACAATTGTACCATTTGTTTAATTTAATATTTCAGGTATGGTTTGACCCAGCGTATGCTGATCATGAGAACGCATTCTGGATGCAGGGAGGTGTGACCAGAGTTCAGTCCATAGACAGCACTGGAACTGCAGCTAGTGTGAGGTTCTCTCTGCCACTGTCATCTGTGACACCGAATACTGCTTAGAACCCCTCATAAGACTTATTGCTAGACTCCACAAGTCATTGCTTTGATCTTAATGAAGTATTGTCTGTGAGCTATTTTCAAAGAAGGATTTTTGTGATAATAGTTTTTATCAGTTTTATTTTCATTTTCATAGCTTTTCTTTTACATATTGAAGCAAAATAACTTGATGTGTTCTGTTTAAACAATTTTATTCCCATAAACAAAACTTTTTAACAGATGTTTTCTATTTGGCAAAACATGTTGATGAAATAAATGTACATTATATATAAGGACCATCACCTGTACAATAAAAAATATCACATAAAACCCATATATATAAATTCGTCTTCTTCCTTCTGTACATAAGTAGCTATTCCAACATCTATTTTAATAGCACAATTATATTTTACTTTCTAAAATCCCAACACATTAAAATATTTCTTATCAAATGTGACAGGATTATTCTACACAATCTGAACTACACTAAACTCGATAGGCTGAACATTTAGACTACCCATCTTGTCAGAATAACAATACAGTTGACATGAAACTCTATCTCTTGTATATCTTTGCTTAGTTAAAAAGCAATTGCTTTTTATATCATGCAGTCATGTAATTAACAGAATGTCTTTTGTACAATACCAGATTTTCACAATCAGTTTAACACACTGGTTGATATAAAAGTGTAGTCATCATGGGAAACTTTTTACCTGTGTCACCTCTATTAACATAATCTAGCTGTGTAATGTGCCCTGTATTTCTGATGTGCTGCTTCTAGTTCATGTGTGCCAGGTGTGTACGAGTGAAAAAATAATAGTCATGTGCATGTTTTAAAAGTATTTTACATTACACCTTATTTGTATTTCTATACATGTATATGCAATTGTACATTAACAACAGTCCTAATCCCCACAACAAACAGAGATCATTTTATTACAGGTCTTAATAAATAAATTCTCTAAAAATCTACATCTTACCCATCCCATTAAAATAATAACTACAGCAAACCAAACAGCCTAGGGCCATTTTCCAATAAATCACATATGACGGTGCAGTACTGAAATTTTCCCTGTCTCTGTGTTAAGCATATTATACTTGAAGTTTGTCTACATCTAAATGCCATTTGATGGCCTAAACACAGTTCAATATGTGATATATTGCACCTTATACTGTTAGTCTTCTAGCATACTGTACAGTCGACTACATTAAATGGGAACCAATACCTCTCAAAGAAACTATAATACTTGCATAAAAAGTATCTCAGCATGTCAATCTATATGCAAATCTTCACAAAACTGCTGTTTTTTTTTATACACAACACAACTTGCACATATAAATTTAAGATGGGTATTGAGGCACCTTCAATTAATGACTAGAATGAAACATTAATTCAATTATACTACATCTTTTGTATGACAACTTGGATTTGGTGGTGTAAACAACTCCCTAGAGATATAAAAATACCGGCAATGGTTTGCAGTCAGCAAAAAATATTACGTTTATCATCCAACAACCCATCTTCTCCAACAGACTGACCACTTTACTAAGAATCACAAAGTTCACCGTTTCCAGGTTTGGATTTCGTTGATTTCCCACTTCTGGTTTCCCAATGAGGCGTCACATGCTGCCATGACCAGCTTCATATTTTGCCCATCTGCCTGGACACACTGACCCCTTGTCTTGTGCCTTACCTGGTGAGTTGACTGAAATACAGACATGTACTGATTAAAACTTTAGCATGCTGTATAAGAGACGGGGGCAAAAACAGAAAATGTTTATATCCAAGGAGAGCCTTATCCCTAAAAAAATTTTTACTGAAATGCCACGCTGAACCATTTTATAAAAATTCTGCACATTGCTACAGTTTCTTTTCTTAAAAATGAGAATGATCTGGAAATCGTATAACAATAAATCTGCCACTGTCAATAATATATTATTCAAACTCTACTTAAAGAAACCCGTGTAAAATATGGATCAAACAATTATGCACTGCTCATAGAATAATTCTGAAACAGTCCTGCATAGTAACCTGTTGTGCAAAAAAGAAATATACCACAGCTTTGATCAAACTGGCCAAACACAATATTTCCTCAGTAAAATGTAACCCTTTACCAGAGCATAAAGGTTTTACCTACCTCATCAAAGTCCCATGGTCCAGTTGGCATTACTGAGCAGAAGATAACTTTAGGTTGCCCACCAGACAGATCAATGCACCGCTCTCCTACTGCTAACTGACCTTTGGTATTCAGTCTAAACAGCTGAAATAAGAATCAAATTTTATAAAGACATCATTCTAAAATGTCCAATTTGGGTATTATGTTGTGTAAACTATAAACACTACTGTAGATCATGTTCAACCCTTGTGTATCCTTTCAGTTTGGTTGCTCTCAGACAATCCAAATATTTAACAATACAGTTTACAACATTCAATCCCATACCTGGTTTCCTCCAAAATGGTGGCACATACTGAGGCCCACAGTATTTCCCACTTGACCTCCCATAGTGTCCCAGCACAGGCGACCATTCTTTTCTTTAAACTGAGGAAAGAAAAATATAACATTTTAATGATCAAACAAAAAAAGAATTTATTTACTAGCAGTGTTTGCCTCTTAGGAAAATAAGTTGCTGGACCGATAGCTCAGCCATCTTGAAAATTAGCTGGCTAGAATGCCTGCCGGGTGGGAAAACTTCTCTGCCCGTTCTGAAAGTTGTCTGCCCCGGGCAGATGGTCCAGCCTTAATTTCTAACACTGTTTACTAGTATAGAGATTTGAACACACACTAAAAATGCCCTTTACAACTGCCACAATCCCAACCTACCATTTCAACAATGACTAAATATTTTACATACATGTGTAACATATTTTAAACCGTTCACTTTCATTTTTCTTCCAACTATCTGAGCTTACTTATTGTAATGTAATGTCACATGCTCCTTAACACAGTTAATCCAGGAAATCATACTTTCTGAGACATTTTCAAGTTTTATTACTCACCTCGCCCCATTTCTTGTTTGGTGGAGGTGGTGGGAAACGGTCATATATTTCATATGCAATATTATCCATAAACCATTTGAAACTTTTACAATTGTGTTTTTTCTTAAACTCCAGCTGTTCAGAAATATTTCCAATTGGGTATCCCCTGATGGTAGGCTCACGGGTGTAAAAATACTCCTTGAATTCATCATCTAACCAAACTTCTACAACTCTCATATAATTCTGAAAGAAATGCAAATCAATTTTTTTTTAATTAACACAAAAAGATACATAGATGGTTTGTTTATATTATGTCGATCTACTTCAAATCTTGATTAAATAACAGATCAAACAAATAACTTTCCTAAAGGTAGTTTTCGATTCACAGACAGGGAATCGTTTCGCTCCATTGAAAAATACTTACAAGTAAAACAACTGGAATCTTCACATCGATATTTCCAAATCCATATGGCATATGATTCCTGTAGACATGACCTACATGAGAACATGGCACCCATTCAATACTCCCACCACACTGCCAAATCTGGAAAGATATTGTACTTTATGTTAGTATCTATGCCCTAAAATACATTTATTGGTGTCCTGTACCATGCTAAGACTTCATAAATTCACTCAAATGACTTATTTAAAAAATGTGCCGTTTTGTAGAATTAAGGATTCTGTTCACTTTGATACATTTTTGCATTTTCAGCCTAATTGCTCATTTTAAAAAAAGAATCGCCTATTACCAACTGTTTTCAAACAACTTCAAATTTTCTTTAGCTTAAGTGTTTCAATTTAAGCATTTCACAGTAAAAGCATATATACATTTACCATAAAAATGTTTTCTAGTGTAATATGTCTTCAACCTCACCTTAAAAGAAAGTTCGAAGTTTTCGCCACCCCATATCATCATTCCTGGATCATAACCTCCTAATTCAAAGAAGTATTTTCTGTCCATTGCAAACAATCCGCCTGCATGTGTTGGAGACCTGCAATGTAATTATCATTTCAAAAAACTAAAAATTAAGTTTATGTTTTCTTGTTAATGACAATGAAGAAACAATACCTGTCAGACTGTTTCCTTTACAAAGCATAGCGTTTATGTTTTTTTTTTTTTCTAAATGGTCTGCTTGAATACTTTGTACCAAAAATGCTCCTTGTAAAGCATGTCTAATTATTGACTATTCAAAACTATTTTTTGACAAAATGGCAAAAAAGTTGGCAATTTTTTCTTACCTATAAGGTTCACTGGAATGCTCTCTTCGAGCAAGTTCTTTATCAGGAACTTTTGATTCTTTATATAAAAATCCCCATTCAAATATTCCTCTATGGTCCCCAGAACTGCCATAAACAGAGTGATAGCGGAAATTATTCCAATCTATGCCATCAACTATAGGTACAGCCATTATTGTTCTGAAATAAAGAAAAAGTGAGTTAAAGCTGATGAAGTTGTTTGCTAATGCTCAACATATTTCCTACCAATTATGACATGTCTCTTCACATCTATCTTTAGAAAACTTGATTAAAATAAACTTTCAGCATATATAAGTCCAAGTTTTAGAGTGTCAATGATGACTATATTACCTCAAAAATCAGGCACACTGACAAAGGGTTGAATTTCTTAAACTCTCAAACTGGGATATGTCGCAAGTAAATATATCTAAACGTTATATCTTGTGATATTTACGAGTAGTTACGTTCATTACTTAACAGATGAAGAGCTCCATTTTCCTAAATAGAAAAAAGGCCATTTCTTTAAAGTATCACTGAGATTTTGGATTTGAAAAACATTTGCAAAAGAATAGTGTTCTTTTTCCTGATATTTACTGACCTGTCATATGCTATTCTGGCCAACAGAGGGACAAGCCAGTTTTTATTACATTCACAATGTGCATCCAGAAACACTATAACATCTCCTTTAGCATACTTTGCTCCTAAAGTACGAGTGCGAATGAGACCTTCTCGCTTGGAATTTCTATACAACTTGACTTGATCTCTAAAATTTTTCAGAAGGTAATCCTCCAGTTTTCCTTGCAGATGCTCTGAAATTGACAAAGTTGTAATTTTCTCAAACAATTCTAAAAGCCTTAATAAGTCATGTCCATTAGGGTTCACTTGATTTTAGATGTCAACACTTCAAATTGATATAATATGGAAGTAATATAATGTTTACGTATGAAGACTTAGCACAGTTGTTATGTAATTTAAATTTTTTCAATGCTTGCATCAAAGTCTATATCAAAGAAACAACTTTGATAGAGATATTCTACACTCTTATTAAATTTTAAATAGACTATGATCCCATTTGGAAATTCATATTGAAAAAGTCCTAACCATTTTTTTTCAATCAATAATATTCCATACCACAGCAGATGTTAAGAACAAGCAATAAAGCCATAGCATAACTCACATTTACACAGAGCACTCATAAATGTGAGTTGCACCAGGAATGGGTCCATTGTTGTAGACATCCACCGTAGTGTAAGTCAAATAACACGACATGTCAGCCAGACGTGGTCAGCACCCACGTGTGCCACATACACCTTACCGACTTGTGATGTGTCCAATCATACCTACCTTTGTCACTGAAGTCATCCACCATGACCACTTCCCGCAGCAGATGAGGGGGACTAGTGTTAATGACACTGTGAACTGTTCTCACTAGAGTACTGAAGCCCTCATTGTGAAAAACCAAGATGACACTGGCAGTGGGCAACTTCTCAGGATACTGCCAGTACTTACACCTGAAAAAAAATTTAATTACCTTTTGGTTGTAATTGTAAATTATTATCATTATTATCATTATTATATGGTCCAATCACAATGACAGATGTGAGGTTGCCATCTTTCCATATTAAGAAGTACTAGTATAAGTTTTCAAGCTTTTCAAGCAGTGTTATTTAATTCTTTATTACACAGTAAACACTTGCTCATTGACAGTACTGTAATGTTAGCAGCTGAAGTCCAAATATCAGTGAACATATTGCCCCTCTATACACGTTCTATCATTATGACCCCTTGAATGATGAATGATTTGGATCAATCTATAGAGGGGGTGCCACACTCCCAAAATAAAGCACTTTTCAGGGTGTGCCCCTTACAATTATGTGTATCAAAGTGCAACCTTACCATGTGCAGGATTAATGAAGGTTTTTCGCAAGACTTCATTTATTTACATCATACACATCTTGAACATACAAAAGACTTGTAATGGAGAAAGGAAAATATCTGGAAAGAATCACAACTTACTCATCTGGTCTTGTATCTGGGATGTTTCTATCCATGGCAATCTTATCACTTGCAATCATATTGAAACCAAATTCTCTGATTGCTCTGTCAGCCGCTGCTTTTTCAGACATGCTCACATATACAGGTTCCCCCATCTCTCCTGCAATTATAGGATATTATGTCACTCTAGAACATATTTTACTAGTTTATATGAGTTAGGTAAACATGCACTGGAAATACACTTAATACATTTTGTATGTCTTTTTACAGGAGTACACTATTATTTATCATGTACATCGCAAGTTGATTGACTGTTGCTCCAACTGATGAATGGTAGAATTCTCAGTTATACGAACATGAGTATTCTTTAAAATCTACATAATCACCTTAATTAAACTGTTACTGCTTTTATGCTTAGGGTTTTCTTTAATTTGGTACATGCTTCAAAAGCTGCCGTTTTCTGAACAAGCAATGGCATTTTGACAAAATAATGGAGTAGGTGACCTTAAAACAATCAGATGGTTAACAAAAAATTTGAAATAAGTATCCAAATGTAAAGCATTCTTCAGTTTTGTACTCCTTATTCAGTACCTGGTCCAGTCTTTGGCCTAGTTTCAGGTTCAAAGTTGCCCATGGTTCCTGGTCTAAGTGTTGCTTGTGGCCCATACTCTTTGGGTTTCTCTTGCTCTTTTTCTTCATTATGCAAAGCTTCTTCTTTTTCATCTCTCTGGTTCATATGCTGGACATTACCAGGATGGTCAACTACTTCTTCTATCTCATCAGCTTCACGGCGACCAGGCTGCTGTCCTTCAAACTCAATTTTCTTCCGTGCTTGCCCTTCGGGAGGATGGAGAACAGAATTTCCATGTTTGCTCTGAAGTTAATAAAGATAATTTTTTTAAGCAAGTAATAAATTATAAGAAATTAATGAATCATCTTTTCAAAATATTGGGTTACTCATCAATTACGTATTTGTTCCATTTCACTAATGAGTGTGCTGAATTTTTACAACATATTTAGTTATTTCATATTATATTTATTCTAGCAAAATATAAATTCTAAAATCCCTTTTATATAATCCTATTATTTTTCAGATTTACCTTGCCCAAATCCTTCTTCCTTACTGCATGGCTCTCTTTGGAATCCAAGTGTGATAGAAGAATAGGTCCAACAAACACCAATGTAATGACTACTGCTCCAATCTTCAGTAAAAACTTGGGAGTCAACCTCATGTTTACTACCTTGGTCCAAAAAGTCCAAAATGAATGCCTGCAATAACCCTAACAAAAAGAAAGTATCCATTTATATATTCCAGTGTTTTGCTTTTTTTTGTTTTTGTTTTCAGTTTGAATGCAGTTACTTCAATATAACAAATTGTTAGTGTGTAAGCATGCACAAGGCAAATGTTTATACAATACTTTTTTACTTGGTATGTATATTATTTAAGCTAGCCANCAAGAAAGGAGACAACTAATACATTTACCAGGTTTTGCTTGGTGTACCATTTCGGTTTGAAATATGTGATTATATAAATATTTTCAGAATCTGTTATATTTGTGACTTTTGCTGAATGTAAGATATAATACCATGTATCTGTATAAAAATGAGCCAGTGTTACTAATGTATGCAAAGGAACCGATGTTCTTGTGTGCAGAACATCTGAAATAAGAAGTCACAGGTCAAACAAATTATATACTCACTGTGTTTTCTTTTCTCTTTCACACCTCAAATCCAGTTGACACACCCCTTTACCTTTTTGTACCTGTGGATAATAATTAGAATAAACAGTTATTTAACAGCATTTATTTCATATATTCACAATACATATATGGTTCTATTTTAGTCAAAAGTACAATCTCCTCTTTTTCTAATGAAACCTCATTCCAATGAACATTATTTATTTGGAGGTCCTTTTTGCTCTTCGTGTGCCTCTTAAATGCAACTTAGGATTTCACAATGCCATCTTAAATATGCAATTAGTTACTCTCTATTAAATTACCCATTGACAGACACCACCAACCTCTGGACATCACATAGCTCTGGGCAAACCAACTTAAACAATTAGATTGCAAAGTATAACATCATTCTCCACACATTTTTTTTTTTTTTTTTTTTTTTTTTTTTTTTTTGTTGCTGGGGGATGGGGTGGGACACATAATATTAAATCTGTTCATCATTATTCTAACCAACAAAATCAGTGACATTGTTCAAAGAGGATGTGGTTAGATAACCCCAGCTGTCACAGCCCAGATTGAACTGGTGTGATTTTTAAAGTACAATTAGAATAAATTGCCACACTCTAGTATCAGCCAATGCCAATCAGAATATTTAAAAATGTTCTCCTTATAAAATGTTGATTTATTCATTCAGTCACTAAAAATTGTGGTCTGCTGTTATTTATCTGTATATGTCAATCTATGTCATATTTATGGATATAGTCACAAATCTCATGAGGCAAAGTACAGTACGACATACATATGTACTAGTAAGTGTAACTCGATCTTGACTTGCCAGTCTTCCCCTTTTGTGGACAGACATAATACACCCCAATGTTATCAAAAGTTATCTTTGTAATTATTTTGGTTTCCTCAATGAATGAGCATTTGGTAAGTTGGAGGGGGGGGGGGGTAAAGCAAGATATACCGTCCAGCTAAAATGCATTAAATAACATACCTAATTTGTGAACAAGACAATATTGTTGCTCGATCTTCAAACAATTATAATTATATAGTGCATGCAGCACCACAATCTCTCCAAAATGGACGCACATAACCTAATACCAACACTTTAATGATGCACTAATATGATGAAGAATTGTTATTATATAGCATCATATATTATTTGTTGCTGATGATGGTACCTTTAATTTCACAGACCAGCTGAATTTATGGTCAGAGCGTAATTAAAAGCTTTTCCTTGAACAAGTTATTTGACAACCAATGCTGTAATGCAGTCAACTCCTAATCTTAAATTATAGATAACCTTACCTGTTTTCATAATATGTTCATTCTGCACAGATCATAGTCCAGGCTCAGTTTACGGAGTTTACAAAACATGCACACATTACTGGAGTGACAACATGGCCCGGAAGTGGATTTTGGCACGAGAGGGCAGAAGACGCCAAGACAAGACAATGTCGTCTTTTCCTTATCATGAAAAATCTCCCAGACGCCGAGACCTGTATTAATAGTTACTCGAGCGGATAACCTCAGTATTGCATTTAATTTCATTTTTTTGTTTATTTTAGACATAGCAGCTTTTTGTTTGTTTTAGACATAGCAGTTTTAGACATATATAGCAAAAGACATAGCAGCTAAAATTTAAACAAGCATAGCAAATTTTAAGGTCGGCCTCTTTTTTTTTTTTTTTTTTTTTTTTTGTCAAATCTACAGTGAATTCGATTATAGTGCATAAAACAACATCAGTAAGTATTTCCTTTGGTCAATTGTAAATTTTCCCATATATCAATCCAATACCCAATATATTTTTGCATTTTCAGAAAAAGGGTCGTGAAAAATATTTCCTTCAAATAAGACCCAGACGCGCTTGTTAACAAACTTTTCAAATTGTTCTACCGGTAGGCCTATGTAGGTCCGTCCTCTTTTTATCATATAAAAAAACTAGAAGGGCTTATTTATAAAGTTCCCATGTATCCCAGGGGCGAATCCAGAGATATTTTCTGACAGTCTTCCAATTTATCTTTGTTGATCCATCCTCCATTTTTGACCATCTTCTGACAGAAAAAAGTTAAATAGTCAATGTAAACTTGAAAACCAGACCGTCTTTTGGAGGACCCAGAAGACAGCCTCAACCCGCCCCTGCATCCCCCCTCCCGTCCCCCGGGGAGAGGATAATCATGGCTGTTCGATCTTTTAATAGTAATTTGGAGCACAGTCCCAGCAGCTGGTTTGACTCGTTCCATAAAAATGCATAAAAATGGCGTGCCATGCAACGACAGCGTTTTACACCCCATTTCCATAGATAAGATCGACCTACTTTAGATCGACCTAACTCCCTGGGGGTTCACGCTAAATAGCTGTCAGCCGGGCGGACACGAAAGTTAATTACCCTCTTACAGCTTGTAGTAGGCGGGACGGACATTTAAGTCGGATTATCTGAAAGTAATCTAGTGAGACTCCCCGCGGGGATAGATCGATCTAAAATCTATGGGAATAGAGCCTTACTTTACAGAACTAAGAATTAAACCTGGTATCATTATTCAAGGAAAAAAATTGGCCAGTCACCGGTAGCATAACATTTCAAAACGTCTAGACGGAAGGAAAGATTTAAACTATAAGGCCACTAAAGATGTCGACAAACAATTGTTTTTTATTCATTTTGACAAAGGATGTTTAACATATTTAACACCTGTGTCATTGTTCTTATCATTTATTATCATAATTTCTCTATTTCGGTACAAATAGACCTACATTTTTGCAATGACTATGAACTAACGATATATTGTTTAAATGAGGTGGTAAAACTACAAAAATAATTTGCAAATATATTTTCACAAAGTTGTTTTAAAACTTTATCATTAATACAGTATATAATCAAGTGCTGTAGTCATAACAACAATATTCTACAATGTTTTTGGTCGTACCAGTGCCTTATTATACTTATGTTAAAGGAAATTTGTTTTTCGTTTACATAGACAATTATTGTCCGTGTCTTCGAGCAACGCATCCAATTTATGGAAATTGATCTCATGAATTTCCTGATTTGATGTCTTACTGCATTGTATAATAGAAAGAATCGATTACAGCTTGGAAGAATCAGTCTATACTTCGTAGGCGGTGATAATTAAACCACATGAAATAGGTAATATCATTATTGATCTCTGTTAAGTCTGTCAGCCTGACTCAAATCAAGAAAGTCAGAGCATCTGCATGCATGAAGTCTTTTTTTTTTCTTGTAGCAAACTTAATGGTTACGCGAACATGATGCCCGGTGGTCGGCTTGATAGGTCGGGTGAACAACATAAACAGAAAAAAGGTGCTAGGAAAGGTAAAACTTTCAAGACTAGTATTCCATTTACTTTCGGTCTTTCTTTTAAATACTTGAAAGAATTTTCTGAGCGAGTTCTCATGGAGAGCCGAAAAATAGATACTTGATAGGGATAACTTTTAAGGAAAATCAAATGTCTTAAGGTGTTACAAATATTTTGTTGTTTAAAAACGGCGTCAGAACTTTAGGGAGAGAGAGAGAGAGAGAGAGAGAGAGAGAGAGAGATTCTTCAGGTCTAAAGGGTTTTCCATTCAGAAACATCCGCATGGCTTACCTGAGTGAAAAGACGACGTTATTTGTAGGAGACCCCAAGCCCCCCCCCCCCCCCCCCCCCCCCCCCACGTCAAATCAAAATTCCTTCAACGGACCTGTAAACGTAGGCCCTACATCCCCGGTATACTTATTATTTTGCGACATTTTGGAGAAACGGGTAAATTTTTTTAAGTTGATTGCATTAGGTGAGGCGAATGGAGTGTTGCACATAAAACAATCAATTGCATCATCTGAGAAATAGGCGATACGAAAAACGCCTTTATCCATCTCTGATTAAAGAGCTTCCGATAGGGTCTTGATTTAAGTCTGGTAAGATAGCTGATACGGGCTGTTGATAGGCCTATATGAGATATAAATTTTAAGTGGACGTATTAATTAGAAAATGATAAAACCGTTTTGATTATGGTTACAACGGTATTTTTTGGCTGTAATGGCTCTAGCTTTACTTTGTTGTGTGTAGAACTCCAAGAGGAATTACGGCTGTGCTCAGAATAGATTGAAGTTCTCGTAGCCTACTATCAGGATTGATCTACCAGCGGGGATTCTCGCTACGGCGCAGTCGAAGTAATCAGCTTAATTGTCTGGCGCGCCCCCTCGTAAATTAAAATACTTGGGTTAAGTCGGGACAACTTTGTGGTCCAATGTTGTTCATGTTGTTTTGCGAGGGGGCGTGCCAGACGATTAAGCTGTTTTATTTCTCATATGCCAGTAGGCCCTACATCAAAAATTAATTATACAGCTTATATATATTACCCAAAAGTGTAGGTTATATATATATATATATATATATATATATATATATATATATATATATATATATTTATTTAATAAGCAATATAAGCAATTTTAGTCTGTCTTTATGCAATTTTTGCCTTGTCTTGGATCCATTGTCGACGTTCAAAACACTTCTGGTAGGCCTACCGTTTTCGTCTGCTGTGGTGTTATACTAAATCCCTCATCCTTTCATTTTTTTAGTTAACGACATCTATCACCTCTCAATAACATCTAATAGGTATAGAATTCTCAGGAAAAAAATGTTATGTGTCATTAAATGCTTTCTATCATATTGACGTACATAATTTTATTCCACGATATACCAACTAAAGGAACACGTAGGAAGCTGATTGACGTACTTTCACAGCACATGCGTATTGATAGGTATCAGCCGGAAGTAAGATCCGCGTAGGCAAGTGCTGGCTGTTGTTCGGTCATATATGCAGTCTGACGTGAAGGAGGATGAAGTGGCGAACCTGTGTATCAGGAGCGATTCTGTCAGTATGCCTGGCAGTAACAGCATATGGAAAGCTTACACGCGCAGAACATTGGTCAGAGAAGCGGGTAAATATAAGTATATTGCTCGCGGCCGACATTTTTATACTTTTAGCAAGAGTTGAAAACTAAGTAGTAGTGCCTTGGCGATGTTTAACTTTATGTGTATTATGTATACAAGTTAACCAGACAGTTTGTTTGAAATGCAGGTACCCCTTACATGCTATATATGTTGTATATACAGTTGTATACGTCTCTTATAGGCTGCTGGTATATCATAGATCATTGGCAGGATGTGGCCAGTGAAAGTTTGTTTTCTAACACCCTGTTGACTCCCTCTTATTTAAATATTTACTTGTCATCTAACATTAAAAATCATAAAAACGGTTTTGTTTGTTTGTTGGGGTATTTAATGAATTGTTAATGAATTGTCAAATTTTAATTTTTTTTTCACCAGACAACACATTTTGATATGGTTAAAGACCTATTCTAGACAAGTTATTTTTCTTTAATTTCTGCCTCTTAAATTATTTCAACAAGTGAGTGACAGAGCTGTGAAGGCTAACATCTTAGCCTTTTTATTTATTTTTTTTTTCGGTGTTCTTTCATTCTCTTCATTGTATTTAATCATTTGAGCAATGAATCAATGTTAGTTTTTTCATACAGTTATAGTTTTGAACTAAATTACAGAGCAAGGGTTTTACTTATTTATATTTGTTTTTGGTGAGGGGTTAAACTATATTTGGTATAATTAGACATTTGTGCAGTCAGTCCATATATATATTTAAGCATTAGTCACAGCATTAAAAAATAAAGCTCTGAAAAACTTGCTAATTTGGTATTACTGATGGTATTTCCTATTTTACACATTTATAATTATTTTAATGAGAAATCTGAAAATCTACTTATGGAACCCCGTCTGTTTAATACTTTTGGTAAATGGTTACAATTTTCCTTGTCATAGACCAAATAAGTAATTTTCATGTACCAGTTTGGTTGTGGGGACTATCTCAAGTCATTGGCATTTGTGTTACATAAAAATAGGTATCAATACTTTGAAAAGTCTATTTATCTTTAAACTTTCAATATATATATGTTTGATGAATCTAAAAAAACTTGTAAGTGTTCATTTTTAATAACTATGTAGAAATGAAATCAGTTGAATAGTTCTGAATGAATACTCTAAAAGTTATAAAAAATGGAATCTAGGTTAAGTACTCAATCTTTCTAATGGGGAAAATTGTAAAATTTGCTGATACTGTATTTTTAAATCATGAATTTTAAATATTAGAACATTTCTGTTGAGTGGTGGCAACAAAACTGAAAATTAGGCTACCCCTATAGTTCTATTTTACACAATAAAAGCACTAAAGTGCTTAATAGATTTATATTTTTCTTGATTTCAAAATTATTTATCTGAAAGATTAATTTTTCCCATTTAAAAGATAGATTCATTACAGTATTTTCAACACTTGTGGTAAGAGTGGGTGACCCTATGGATGGGAATATGAAGGAGTCCTGGAATTTACTAGGTTCACTGCCTGAGAACATGCATGATGACTGATACAAACTTTTAATGTAATATTACTATACTGTGTAACGTGCCACCTAAACTGATTCTAGTTAGGAGGAAGTAGAATGCATTGTTTTTAATTTTCTAAATAAGGTTAATTTAGGACAAAACATTAATAGAACTCCAAAGAAGATATTCTATCTCTGTTTGGATAATGTTGTTGATTGAATTTGGAAAAGGGTTCTATTAACTGTGTTTGATTTCCATGTTGAAAGCTAACTGGAATGGTAATTGATTAATTGATAAATGCCTTGATCTTTAATTATAATAAAATTAAGTTATTTGGGTATTAATGTACTGACTTTGAAATGTTTTGAAATCAATCATTGTTTTCATGACAATCAGATCAAGGTCCTTTGACAGATCTAGATGATGGCTATAATCTTTTTAAATTGACATGTTCTACAGGCTACTTGAAAATAAATGTTGGTCCCAGACCTATCACCATGAAAAAAGAGAGAAAACCAATTTTTCTGATACTGCTTTACTTTTGAGAAAACCTGTTATATAGTATAATTTAATTTGACCTATTATCAAGCATCTGTCTTAGTTACTACTAGATGCATGTGATTAGTGGTGTGTTCTATAGCCTGAGAAAGTAGTGCTAAGTGAAACAAATGCTTAAATGTTGGAAATGTACAGTATCATGGTTACCAACCACCTGTTCAGGAAATCACACTCCGGTGAATAATAGAACACCTTCTAATTACCTGTTAATGTGTCTCCGTCATTAGGAGCTAATGAATCTCTTACCATGGAAAATAAATACTATTGATTACTTGCCCTTCCTACCTGCTGCAATACCTACAACAAGATTATAGCATTTGAACAAGTAATAGAAGAAGAATAAATGATGCACTTCAACATAATACTGTATGCAGTGTGCAGTGTTTTTTCTTTAATTTGAATTTGTCGTCAGTTTTTTTCTGGGACAAATAAAGAAGTTTTCAACCTGTGAATATGACATTAGTATACTTATTGCAAAGTGTAGGGTTTGTAACTTGTTGTATAGTGTCTTGTAATTTTTCTCCCAAACTGTATATACGGAATGGGTTTTCAGATCTACAATAAATAAGGCTAAAACTCTGAATGAAATAACAAAACAGATGTTGTTTATCATATTTTATTTAAAAACCCTCTAAGAATTCTACCATTTAGATGCAGCAGCAGGTAGTATAATCCAGTTTCCCATAAGACTACAATGATGTGTAATTCGCTGCAAAAATTTTATTAATGATGTCAAAAAGGATGTCAGTAGGAAGGTTTTAATGAAGAAGACAAGAAGATTGATAACCAAGGATTTATGTAGTAGGAAATTCTTATTGTGTATACTTCAGAGGTCATTAATAAATATGCTCTTTGGTTATAAGATCAAGAAATCAAAGTAATTTATATTGTTAGTTTTACACAAAAAGAAGAACTGGTGCTTTGTTGTTGTCCTTAACTTAGAAGCTAAAAAGACTGCCAACGCTAACAATTTGTACTTGTTTTATATGTTTTTGACTTCCGTTTTTTTTTCTGTTTCTGTTCAAATTTTTCATGTGTATTATTTTCTAAATAGCACAATGAATAATGGAACAACCTGTATGATAAACTCTGATATTGGTAATCCTACCTCATTTAATCTAAGACACATTTCTAGTCAAGCTGTGACAGTTTAATTTAACACTTACTGTCTCAGCAGATGGCAAAATTGTAATTTTTTTTTACCATTGGAAGCCACAGTAATCTTTCAACTTTTCTGCCAACAAACCACCAGACACCAGAAAAGTGACCACCAGAAAGCATTGATGAGAAAAGTCTTGTTTTTAAGTACATACTGTAATAATAATAATAATAGTAATTGAGGTTTATTTATTTCTTCAAAATATATGTTATATATTGAATGTACAGATATATAAAATCAAACTTATACCTGGTTATTATGTATCGTTTTCTATTCTTATTCTTTCTCATCTCCCTGGGGAGAATATAATGTGTGGCAGTCTGGGTGAACTGACACAATTACCAGTGCTACAATGTGACCAGGTCTTTTACCCCTACTTCAACCTCTATTATATGTGCTGAGTGCTTAGCAAGGAGACTGCAGACTATTTTCATGATGATCTTTCGTATGACCTGGCCGGAGATGGAACTCGCCACCTCCTTCACCGAAAACAAGCACTCTTCCATTTAAGCCATGACTGGTCCAGTCATGTTTGTCACAGTAAGGGAGGTTTGTCAGAATTGTCCTTAAAAACGAAACTTTTGAGGGCTGACTGCAACAAAAGGTCAAATGAAAGGTCAAATGAGATTAGAGGTCAGTGATGCCCGTGACCCAGGTGACCCAGGGCCATCCTCACTGGAGACTTCTGAGACAAAATATGGAGGTTAATGTTGTGATCATTCCATCTGTTGAGATGGTAACTGCCAGTACTTAGGGAGCATTCACATCGAGAAGAGCCAAGGTCTAGTAAGGCCGCAGCCTAAATATGGCGGACCTACATGAAAGGAAGACCGCTAATCTTTTAATGGTCTCTCCGCCTCTCACGTGCCCCCATACAGTGTCCCTCGACCAGTTGAATTGAGCTGAGATTTAATTACTGTGCTCCTGCAGGGACGACGCTTGGTGAGGATTAACAGGATTAGCGGTCTTCCTTTCATGTAGGTCCTGCCATATTTAGGTTGGGGCCTTACTAGACCTCGGCTCTTCTCAATGTGAATGCTTCCTTAGCTAAGGTGTCCCAAGTTGACTTTAAATACAACCAGACTGTTGAACTGCCTGGTCTCCAAGGAGAGTATATTGTTTCATTCATTGTGGAAAGAAGTTACTGTTTCCATGGCAAATGACATGGTGAATCTCTTGTTGCATGAACACTTCACTTATGCTTGGCATTTCAAAAGTGTGCAGAAAACACAGAAATCAATACACTTGAGAAATTAAAAGTTCATTATATGGCAAAATATACAATAATGGGGATTTATATATATGTAATCTCAGTGGTGATACAGTTATAGAAACAAGAGACTCATTAAGTTTCTGTAGATTTCAGAAATGATATTAAGAGTATTTAGTGTAATAGTAATGCTATCCTTATTTTAGATTTAGGCTTTCTTATACCCCGTTCACACTACAGTTGCAAAAATGCGCATTTCTATAATCCGAATTTTTCGTGAGGAATTCGATTCGGTATTGCGTTCACACACGCTAAGCGAAACCGAATTACACGTTGAAATTTTCAGGTTTAACTTCCTGTTTTGAACACTCGCGCATGCGCCGCACAGGAAATCTTAAAATACCAACAAAAATTTGTGACGACAAATGCAACTCTAAAGACATTCTAGCATTCTTGTGAAGTATAAGATGGCAAAATAAGTTTATTTCCTCATGTTGTAGTGAGTGGTGACCTCCAAATACGTTTGGTGCAATCGCTAAAGTAATAGGCCTAAACAAGCGTTCATAGATACTCGCACTTATCTGCACACATGCGCAGTTAGATCTGTACAGGTGTCGATTCCGGTAAGTTATCCGGATCGCGCTTAGAAATCCACCTCGCTTGCAGGATTTTGAAAATGCGCATTACAAAAATCCTCTTGCGTTCACACTACTGCATTTATTCGAATTGTGACCTAATTCGCAATTTATCCGGATAACTGAGCGTAGTGTGAACGGGGTATTAGATGTTTAGTTCAACTCTTGGTTTGTAGTTTCTCAAGTACATATGGGCATTAAAAATTTTTAGCAATAAAGTTATTACTGGTGCTTAAAACATTAAGACTTTATTTGGCTTAAGCCTTTGAATGTGTAATAGCAGGTTATTTTAAGGATAGCAGTGGGTAAAGAACTTAAAAGAGTTTTGACATTCATTTTATGTACCACCTGTAAGCTGAGGCAAAGAGACAAACTTACATAAGCAATTATAACAAGTGTTTGTGTATGCATGACGATTTTTGCTGGGATCTGGAATGGCCATCTTAAACTGTACATGTCTTATTGTTGAGCTGTGATAAGGCAGACCTTTTTTTTAGTCATTCATGTATTAAAGCCGAAATTGTACCAAAAATGTGTTCCCATGTATTCTTGATAGCACATTGTTGATTCTACTGATATCCATAATACATGTAATTTCAGGCATGCTTCTGATAAGTGTTTTAATGGTGTGAAAGGGAAGACAATTTTCATATTTGAAATATTCATTTACTTTTGCTGGCTTGTTTTGTTCACGTTTCTTGTTGTCCTATATCCACTTTGTTTTTGATTTTCAGTTAAAGCATAAGCACAAATTACTGACATCAGAGAGGCTAAAGAGAGCAGCAGGGCTTGCCGACATAGATCTATTTAAACAGGAATTGAAGCCTTTTCTGAAAGTCAGAGTATCAGGCACACCTGCAAATGTTGAAGTTCAAGAAGTAAGCTATTTATTTGATTTTCATTTCTGTGTGTTTTCCAGTATTTTTCAAGGTGGTTATGATTATAGATATTTGTAGTTCTAAGCTCATACCTATTAACTATACTGTTAAACTGATAATTTTTTTTCAACAAAATTTTTTCATGGAAATAAGTTCCCAGACTGTTGACTTAACAAAAGGAAGATAATATCTTATAGCTTTCTTTAAAATATTTGGTTTACAATATGCCACTCCTTTTTAGTATCTCTAGTATCTAAGTGTAGGCATGGCTGAATTAAATCCACCTAACTTACCACATTTTTGCTATATTCAGATCTTGAGAGCCTCTCATTCAAACTACATATATTGATAAGAAAACAAAAGTGGATTTCCTTACTTTGTGTACACACTCGTATTAACTCGAGATAATTACGAACATATACACAGACTTCCAGTACTTTTAAGTTATTTATGAGTCCGTTGTATGTGTAGGAAAGAAATGTCTTTAGTTAAGAAGCAGTTCTATTTGAAAAAGGATTATTTAGAGGGATGAGGAAAAGAAAAAAACTACTTTCCTTCACAAAGTTAATCTGGTTGTTTTGAAGTTATAATAAAAACAAACCATATTCTCATAATAGACTGTTTAATTTTATTTCATTAAATTTTGTGATGTTTTTTGATAGCATCATTTGTTCAGCAGTTGTGAGCATAAGGATATTGTAACCATTTATTATCATCCAGATACTGAAAATGAGTTTTTTTCTGGATATAATCATTCAATAATGCATTTGTCTTTGTGCTGATTTACAACAATGAAAAAACCCAATGGAAAAACTATCCATAAATGATAGAATTAACTGCAACTAGCAAATGTTTTAAGGGGTCAAATGAGGCACTGTCAGAATTATGTGGTTATTTTCCAAAGTGCTGTAATCTCTTAAAATGCTTTAGAAAGTGACAAAAATGTTTCACCCAAAAGATTGGCCTTGTAGTTTGTATCATTAGTGAGACTTCTATTTTCCTACAAGTTGAATTTGTCGAGTATTGTAAAAACCCTAATTTGATCACTAGCAAAAAAAGCAGCGATCTTCTCTCTCAAATTCTAAGGGACCATCTTCAATTACATTTGCATTGTAGTACGTAATTTTCTCGCATCTTTACATATAATTTACCAACACACAGGGATAATTAAAAAGCAATGGGGAATTGGCACATACAGTTCTGTTCAGGATATCACTTAGACGGCTATTTGATACAGGGGGAAGACCAGTTAGATATCCAATAAAGGTTTATTAAGAGAAATGTATAGGGAAGACTGGACTGCCAGTTTTGGCTTGAATTAAGTTTAGAACGAGTGATAATATCAAAGTCTTGCAAAAGTTTGAAGCTTTTATTATTATTTTAAAATATTGATGAGAATATAGATGTTTTCTTTTATGTTTACCAGCACATCAAGTCTCGTATGTCTAGCCTTGGATGGCAGGTGGAAGAAGATTCTTTTGTGGACACAACACCATACGAAGACAAAAACTTCAACAACATTATTGCAACATACAATCCCCAAGCCAGGCGGAGACTTGTATTAGCATGTCATTTTGATTCTAAGTATTTTCCAAACGCACACTTTATTGCTGCAACTGACTCAGCTGTGCCCTGTGCAATGATGATACATTTGGCTGATTCACTGAAGGAACTGCTAAAAAAAGGCAGTGGGGATGGTGTGAGTGTTTCCCATCAGTATCATTTCTGTATATCAGTCCTGACATGTTTAGTTTTATCTTACATTGTTTTTGCACATCACTAAATGTAATCATGATAATTAATTGCTTTTTAAGTCTGTACAAGGTTACTTTGTTCAACCCACCCAAGAGTATCAAGAGTATTTGTGGCCGCCAGCTAATTAATTGATCTTTTTTCATTAAATCAAAGGATTATCAAAAGCTTTTTTTGTCGTTGTTCAGATCTTTGTTGATCATTTTTTAAAACTGAATCAGTATTCTTCTACTGACAAGGTTAATGTACTTTAAAACATTTGTTCCACCTTTCAGGCAAAAGATATATCATTGCAGCTTATATTTTTTGATGGCGAAGAAGCTTTTAAACATTGGACCAGCACAGACTCGATTTATGGTGCTAGGCACTTAGCTGCCAAGTTAGAAAACACCAAATTCCCTGCAGAATCCTCAGACAATTTCAACACAAATGAATTGCACAGGATGGTAGGTATAATTTACAACATAATCTATAGATTCAAATGATCTGTTAAATGTTACTTAAGGTGTGAGTTTTTCCAAAAGCAATAATTGTTACTAGTACCTCATTTGGGTGTTTCTCTAGGCTGGCATTTTTTTTTTTTTTTTTTTTTTTTTTTTTCAATCAGCAATTCTTTAAAAAATTTAGATTCATTTGAATTCTGTTGTGATCATCATTCTCTCTTCAGTTGATTTCCTCTCTTATCCTCCCTAATTTTATTTGCTAACATAATTACATCTAAAAATATTCACCCAAGAGCCATCACAATTCCTGGCAGGGGCTGGGGTGGGGTATTTCGTTGTTGAATTTAGATGTGTTGTTTTCTGTTGCAAATATCAGTGTGTTAAATCTGCCTTGATAAACCACTGACTGTACATGTAACAGTCTTGTGACATAAATAATTCAAACCGATCAACCTACATAATGTCTTGAATGTCATGCCAATAACAAAGCGTTTCTCATGTTATTTTAGAATCTCTGATATAGCCAATTATCCAAACATTTTCTGTTCTGGTAAAGGTCTTTTTTGACGTGTTTTCTTGGGTTTCATTCAACGTTTTTATAGAGTGTCTAAATAAGAAAAATTGAAAATATTTTTTCTAGAAGATATGTAAGATAAAGGGATCATGTATTGAATATATCTAATCTTCAAATAATGTATTTATGCTGATTGTTTTAATGTTTAATCCCTGGTGTGAGGGTGATAATATAACATCATGTTTTGTTTTCCAGAGATCTGCATATTATCTATTCAGTTGACAGACTAACTGCCACATATATTTATTTCTCCCTTTAAATATCCTTCACATCAATTTGAACAGAAAAGCGGAAGATATTAGAAAAAAAAATTCTCCTCAATAGTGAATTTATGTAAGAGGGTTCCATTACCATGGAGTTTACAGGCTCTCAATGGATGGCAGTATAAGTTAGAATGCCACTGATTGATGAAGATTTTTTGTCAAATAATTAGTCATTCACTAGACAATAAGTCTTGATTGAAAACTGCTAGGCCTGTCATTTATCATACTTGTACTCTGAAATTACTCTAAGGCCGCATTCACATCGAGAAGAGCCGAGGCTCTACAAAGCCGAGAACTAAATATGGCGGACATACATGAAAGGAGAACTGCACCGTACATGAAAGGAAAACCGCCTAATCTTTTAATAGTCTCTCCTCCTCTCACACGCCTCCCTTCGCGTCGTCCCAATGGTACCGAGATTTAATGACTGTACCCCCACAGAGACGAAGGGTGGGGAGGCGTGTGAGAGGCGGAGAGACCATTAAAGGATTGGCGGTTTTCCTTCTATGTACGTCCGACATATTTAGTTCTCGGCTTTGTAGAGCCTCGGCTCTTCTCGATGTGAATGCGGCCTAAGGGGCCATTCCCAGACCCTATCATACTAACTATGGATTGATCTATCTATGAGGGGATTCTCGCTAAATTGCAATCAACTTTGATGTCTGTTACGCCTACTGAAGCTGCTAGGGGGTAATTAATTTAGCAGATTCAGTAGGCATGACAGACTTTTAAACCGCTTAAGCTGAAAGCAATTTAGCGAGAAACCCCTCTTAGATGGATCCATCTTGTTAGATCCATCTAGGTATGGGAACCAAGTCTAAATAGTATTTATTTCTGGAGAGTAGTATGCAGTACAGTACTGAAGTAGATAATAATCATATATTGAGAGGCTGATATCCCAGCCTATCTTAGTGCTAAGTCATTTTCCTTTTCTGAATCTGATACCTAGCACCACTTGTTACTTTTAGTTTACCTTTATATATATATATATATATATTGCAATATATATATATTGCAATTATAGGAGCCCTATACAACATTTTACACAAAAAAATGTATACTGTCAGGCTCTTTAAGCCTTCCTAGTTAGACATCTCACATCTTTCTCTACCAATATCATCATGTTGCATGCATGAGTTTTGATGAGCTGTGATCATCTAGTATCAGGTATTGTTTGCCAGCCATGCATGTAGCCTGGTCGGGACTAATTGGATCCTAATGTCGCTGGTTCTAATCTGATTTCTCTTGAGGGTCCCCCTGGGTTTTGCACATAGTGATTCACTTATTTAAATGGCTGGCTTAATGTCAGCAATAGTGTCTACTCTAATAGATCTTTTGTTTGATGATGGAGCCAAGAGGATCATGCTTTGAATGAAGTTTTATTGTGGCAAATATGGAGCAAAACTGTTAGAGAATGCAGACATGCTGAAACTGTCGGTCCGATCGGTCATGACCGGGAAAACTTGTCTGGACCAGTAAAAAATTGGACTCGGTCGGTCCAAAGGACTGACAAGAGTTTTAAGAGCTGCAGTTTTGAATTTACAGGCATCATTCAACATATGTCACTCATAAAATTATATAAAACCCAAAGCGTTTATCCCTTCCATTTTAAACCTATCACATTCACAAACAAAGTAAGCTACCCTAATCGTACTGGTAGTATCTGTCTCAAACGAATAGAGTGATTTTTGGTCCGACAAAAATCCATTCGGTCCAGCAAATTTTTCATTACTGCCGGTGTAACATGAAAATCTGACTCCCATGAAAATGTGACTCCCCAGTCAGATTTTCATAATGAAAATCTGACTCCCCCCGTGAAAATTTGACTCCCCCATCATAAAACTTCATAAAACTTATTTTATTTTGAGTATATGACTGTGATCTTGTAGTATGTAAAATGGATGATACGTTGGCACATTTTTTGNAAAATTAAAAATGTGCACATAATGAAAATGTGGTTCCCCTATGAAAATTTGACTCCCCTACAAAAAAAAAAAACATTCATTAATCTCTAATTAATTTAGTATATGACTGTGATCTTGTAGTATGTAAAATGGTTATGAAAATGAAAATTTGACTCCCCCTCCACAAAACTTCATACATCTTATTTTATTTGAGTATATGACTGTGATCTTGTAGTATGTAAAAAGCAGGATAGATTGGCACATTTTTTTGTAGTTTGCAGTGAGAATTTTAATGAACAAATAAGAAAATTAAAAATGAGCACATAATGAAAATCTGACTCCCCCATGAAAATTTGACTCCCCCATCATAAAACTTCATAAATCTTATTTTATTTTGAGTATATGTCTGTGATCTTGTATTATGTAAAATGGTTGATAGATTGGCACATTTTTTTTTTTGTAGTTTGCAGTGGAAATTTTAATGAAAAAATGAGAAAATTAAAAATGTGCACATAATGAAAATGTAGTGTTTTGACATGGGAGTGCAAACCTACAAGAATAAAGATGGATACTTGTTTTAAAAGTATGGGGAGTCACATTTTCATAATGAAAATCTGACTGGGGAGTCACATTTTCATGGGAGTCAGATTTTCATGTTACACCGGGCCTTTGACATAAATATGTGGGTCCATCACCATGAAGTTTAAAAAGTCCAAAAAGGTGGTCAAAACCATTTCATCAATGTTTTTATCCGGTATAATAATAATAATAATAATAATAATAATAATAATAATAATATAAATAAATAAATAAAAATGCATTTAACTTGTGTTACATAAAAATGTGTTTAGTTTTGTATATTTCATTATAATTTGCATGCTGTGACAGTATGAATGCATGCACTATTTTTTTGTATTCCAAACCCAAGGTCACTGTTGTGTATGAATACACTACTTCCTGTGAAAAGTAGTTCCATTTCATGAAAAATGGTCGTCTGCTAGTTTTATTTGCAAAGAACAATCCACAAAGTCAGGAAAATAAGGTATTATCCAAAGTACTTCAACATTTAATTTATTTGTGTGTGTTAACAACAAACTGGTGATGAAATGTCTTTGAATCTAGAAGTGGTAAGACATCAAGAAACTTGACAAAGTACATGTGAGAAGTTAGGTATATCTAAGCTTTCATGAACAGCTACAAGATGAAGAATATGAAGAATTGGACTGTTCTGTTGTGAGACTTGAGTTGTTCTTTACTGACAAATGGACAAGAAGTTCAGGGATTAAACAATGTAAGATGTTTTTCTTGTGACTTAATAAAAATACAAATAAAGCATACTATAAATTCCATTAAAAAGAGTTCTTCATCATTATTCAAAATCCTAATCACTAATGGGTTCATGGAAATTGGTCAGTAACAGTAAAGTATTAACTATAGAAAATGTCTCCACTCTACATACATTTTTACTAAAGCACAGCTGTGTGCTCACTGAATTTAAATATGCTTAAAAGTTTTTTTATTGAAATAAAGGCAAACATATTCATGGATAAAAACATTGTAAGACTAATTAACTTTCAAATTTTTTACATAATAATCATATCTATCCACAGTTAATACATGTTACTCACCTTGTTTCAGTTCAATGTACTGGAATGTCTTAACATTGCCCCGCCACTCTACCACCACCAGCTGACCAGTAGCAGGGTTGATGACTACTGCAGTGGAAGACCACAACCCATCATCCTTAGTGACAATGTATCTGATAAACTGTCCCTGTGGACTCAGTGCCACTATCCTGCGGTTACCACTGTCAGCAATGAAGATGTGACCATAGCTGTCTGTGCACACTCCATGTGGTGACCTCAGTTCACTGCCTTCTCTGCTGCCGTCATACTTGTACAGATGATCACCAGTAGGTGACAGCACATGTACACAGTGTCCCCCCATGTCTGATATCACAATGTTATCATTCACACTGTTCACTGTGATGTACACTGGGTGTTCACACATACTGAGTAGAATAGTGTTCAGGAGCTGTCCACTGTCTGCATGGAATGTGAAGATGGACTTCTTTCCAGTGTCACAAACCATCACATGACCTTGTCTGTTCAGTGTAATACCCCGTGGTGACCCCAGTAGACCCTGACCCATGGTTGTCACCTGCTGACCTCTGGTGGAGTACACTTGAACACATCTGTCACCATATGATGTTATATACAGGTGACCAGTCTGTGACACAGCCACATCCCGTGGTTTGTTTACTTTAATGTCAAACTTAAATTGTCCTTCATGTGTGAATACTTTTGTTCTGTTGTTTTCTCTATCCACAACAAACATGTGTTCCTTATCTATGGCTAACCCAGTTATGTAGGTTATTCCTCTATCATCTTCCAGTTTAGGACTGAAC
>NW_019775169.1:48460-78039 GCF_001039355.2 Lingula anatina | reverse complement strand
TATAAGAAACTAGTAGAAGTGGTTTATGTGTTACTGGGAATCCACACTCCACCGATGCTGGGTTCATATGTACATTCATAAAATATATCTATCATGTGAATTTGATATGAAAGAGGTTGTATTTTCACCTATTCAGTGCCCTCTTCCAGTAATCCTAATTTCCAACTTAAATCCATCATTTTTCTATTTCAAAACAATAATTAATTGATTACAACTAAATATTTCCTTGGTCTTTCTACCTACATTTTATTAATCCAGCCTTATCTTTTCAGGGACGGAGAGAGCGGTGAAATCATTCATAGGCATGTTTGGCAGTGACTGGCACAACTCCATACAGCCAGTACAACCAGAACTTGTTGCCTTGGAGATCACCAAGGCAACTGTTACTAGGCAATATGAAGTATACACTAGCACAGATATACCATCCAAAATATTTATATCTTTAAGGTTACTTTTTCCAAATTTTGCTGATAAATTGATGCTTAAAAGCTTTTCAGTCTTGTAAATATCACCCTAGCTTATACCTTAGAACTACAAAAGTTTATACGGAATCGTTTTTCAATTGCAAATGGAAAGTAATGTTTTTAGGATCTTACCAGTAGTGGTCATTTTCATCCAACTTCTTTACAGAATATATGTACAACTTTGTCTACTGTCAATCAAGACAGACAATAGCTTGTATTTCAAGAAAAATATATTTATTTTTCATTAATTGCAAAGGTCAACAGTTGTGTCTCAAATCTCAGCATTACAGAGAAGACAGAATTGTTGATAAACTTCCTGGTATGATGCCAGCTAAATCACTGCACTGAAGTCTGTAGTTAATACTGCTGTTCGTTATTATTAAATACACCTTGCATAACACTAATATATACGCATGTCAGGCTTGGATTAACTTCATTCTGTATAAACAATAACATATGCACATAATTGATGCATAAACAATATAAATTTTGATCAACCAATGCTCAAGTTTGTAAGCATATTATATGAGGCCCACCATGCTAATGAAATTTTTCTGACTGAATAGTAAAAAGTACAAAATCCCGCAACAACCAAGTGATATTCTGGCCCAAAACTACATACTGTATGTAAGACTAGAACAAGTGATATTCTGATCCATACTACATACTGTATGTAAGACTAGAACAAGTGATATTCTGACCAATACTACATACTGTATGTAAGACTAGAACAAGTGATATTCTGATCCAATACTACATACTGTATGTAAGACTAGAACAAGTGATATTCTGATCCAATACTACATACTGTATGTAAGACTAGAACAAGTGATATTCTGATCCAATACTACATACTGTATGTAAGACTAGAACAAGTGATATTCTGGCCCAATACTACATACTGTATGTAAGACTAGAACAAGTGATATTCTGGCCCAATACTACATACTGTATGTAAGACTAGAATATCTGAAAAAGATGACTTCATTTTTTACATATCATGGCTCCAACTTTATACATAAGGCTATCAAGACGCACAGAGATGCTTTGTAATTTTATGCTGCACAACGTTTCTTATACTGTTACATATCCACAAATGATCACACACATACACACACCCTTACACTTTATAAGATAGAGATAACATATGTTTGTTGGCCACAGCTGTTCAGTAAATCAAAAGTATTAAATTGACATTCTAAAGAAGAGAGAGGAATTCTATTTATGTGGACAAACACTGTACACCACAGTGTATAAAAACAGTTCTGTCTATTTTAATAGAACAACCTATTTTAAAACAACTTGGCTCCTTGCACTTGACAGCATAGTGCTGTTTCTTTTTGTTAAATATAAACAACAGTTAAACCCCAGAGGGAAATTCACTGTTACAGTTGTATCTGTTTTGTGATAATTGAAATTTATGAATAATGATAATATGCCAATGACTGAAATAAACAGAACAAGGAAAACAAGGGATCATTTGACCATTCAAAAAGCTAATTTAAATCATAATGCAGTATGTACAAAAAGAGATATAAAAAATATGGTAATGTTAATATATATATACAAATATATGACTAAAATGGCATCCAGAGTTTTGGAGTTTCCAGTAGACTACCAGTAAGCTCTATTATCAGCTTGTCTCCCCTCCCTCTCTGGAAGACATGATGATTACACAGGTCAGTCTACAGTAAACTCTTAAACTCTGGGTACAAAAGGACTGCCTTGGCATGAACCCCCCCACCCCAGTAGTTACAATGTATTTATTTACTTAAGGACCCAAATAAATTTAACATGGATAAAATGATATTGGCATTATTATGAACTGAAACAATGGTTATTATGTCACTGTATATGACGACATGGTCTGTCATGGCATGTTGTCATGGCAACAGTTACCATGGTACTGAATGTCAGGTCATGGACTGTCATGCCATGTTGTCATGGCAACAATTACCATATACTGAATGTCAGGTCATGCACTGTCATGGCATATTGTCATGGCAATGGTTACCATGACACTGACTGTCAAGTCATGGACTATCATGACATGCCATAGCTCTTTGTTCTTTATTTTGATAACTCTCTAAATGCAGTATGTCAGCAGTGAGAGGGGGGTACATGGTAAACACCAAGTATTCTGACCACAGCACCAATGTTAAGAGTTCATACTCTCCTCTCTCTCTACTGGTACACAGCTCCTAGTAATGTTCTCTTCACTGTCTTCTGGCATATTTCATGTCCTGATAAAATATTTCAGTTTCCATGTGCTTCACTTTCCTTTCTGCCCCAAACTGACCATGAGCAATTATTATTTACGCCTCACTATCTGATGAGTTGATGTAGTTCAAGCCTCACTATCCGACCGTTCCCGCACTTCCATCTCCAGTTCCACCGTGCTGCCACGCTTGTGTGTCCGCATAAGTTCATGGTCTTCTTCTACCTGGCCCTCAATGGCCCTCCTCACCTGCAAGCACAAAATGCAGGCTGATTGCATTACCCCATGCTGTGATTTGTTAAACTTGTTCCATCTTTCTCTGACCTATAGGGGAGAGCGGGGTGGGTTGGAACGCGGGTAAGTTGGAACATTGGCTTTATTTCTTAAACCACAAGACCGATCATGTGCTCCTTCAGCATAAAAATGTCACTTGGTATGGCCATTCATCCGGTTAGCTTTTGGAAGTTTCGAAAATGCAGAAAAAGTTTTATGCGAAAAAAACTCATTTTCGCTACTCGAAGTAAGTTTTCATATTTTTGACTCTCATCGTGCGGTAAACCAAAGTATAAGGATTATATCACTGAAATTGTGCATAGCGCTTAGGACCACCTTTATGTTCAAAAAGCTGTAGTTTATTTTAATCACCTCCCACGTGTTAAAGAAGTACAGTGTCATAAGTAGGCCATGACGTCATGGGGGTTGGTCAGAACATTTGACATGGGGCCAGTTGGAACACTGTCAGGAGTGTTCCAACCCACCCCGCACGGTGCTTTTCATTTTTTTATCCTTCTAAATGTTTTATTTTCAACTTTAAAGATAGTAGTAATGTAGTAACCCAGTACAACTCCAACTGGAGACGTAATCCAGCTGGTAGAACATCTCCAAGATGCCGGAACGTACCGGTACANTAACCACTTCTACCAACCTCCCTGTATTGGTGACATAGGCATGGTTCAAGTTTACAGTATTATATAGTTATGATAGTAACATGTTGATATGTGTTTACCTCTTTAAGTGCAACTACTCCTACCAACCTCCCTGTATTGGTGACATAGGCATGGTTCAAGTTTACAGTATTATATAGTTATGATAGTAACATGTTGATATGTGTTTACCTCTTTAAGTGCAACTACTCCTACCAACCTCCCTGTATTGGTGACATAGGCATGGTTCAGGCCTAGCAGTGAGAACAGAGAGTGAACCTGAAACATAGCCACAACCACATAGTGAGAAAGAAGTGAAACGGTGAAGTCTTAACTACTTAGGTACTGTAAGGAATGCATGTACAATTCAGTTCTCCCATGCCATTATGACAGATCCATTTCTTCCAAGAATAAGCTGAAACACTTCGTCAGATTCCTCTGCATTGATGCTAAAATTTATTTTGACTAAATGACCCTTTTTTCAATTCCCCAGTCATTATCGAATTTTGGAAACAATTTTATTTATGTAAAAGACAGAGATGCGGATAAAATGAACATTCTTGAAAACCAACCATGCATTTTCTAGATGTTCTGTTTTTTTAACATCTTACTTTCTGTAAGGAAGTCCTCTCCACTAGCTGGAAGGGGGCAGGGTCTATCTGAGCCTCTTCAAACTTCACCTGACATTTCAACTGCTCTTCCTCCCACTGTCTTTGCTACAGAATAAACATCAGTGTCAAAACAATGTCACACCATGTCAAAACAATGTCACACCATGTCAAAACAATGACATTTCAACTGCTCTTCCTCCCACTGTCTTTGCTACAGAATAAACATCAGTGTCAAAACAATGTCACACTACTGTCAAAAATATTACACCACTGTCAAAAAATGTCACACCATGTCCGAGAAAAAAAAAACTGTAAAAATGTCAAAACATCCAAACAACATCACACTAACATCAAAACAATGTCACACTATGTCCAAATATACCACACCACTGTCAAAACAATGTCACACTATGTCCAAATATACCACACCACTGTCAAAACAATGTCACACTATGTCCAAATATACCACACCACTGTCAAAACAATGTCGCACCATGTTTAAAAAAAAAACATTGTAAAGATGTCTCACTACACCCAAACAACATCACACTATCATCAATACAATGTCACAACACTGTCAAACAAATGTCACACCATGTCAAAACAATGACACTATCATGACTATCTACAGTGCTCTCCAAAATAAGGACAGCAATCCAATCTAATGTTAGCAGTAAGCAGAACAAGACTAAACTTATCAAGAATCATTCAAATTTAGGAAACTGTTCATTGCCATTGTCATATAAGATGAGCTTTAATCAGGCTATACAAAATGGCAACACTACATGGAGGAAGAGACTAACCATATCTAGAGCACTACAAGCAGTGCATTACTGTGCAATAAGAGCCAAGGGTGAAGCCAGAATTATTTGAAGGGGGTGGTCCATGGAATTGAAGTCTCCCCTTCCCCTGCTGACGTGGGGTTCGGGGCCCGCTGATATTTTGGTATTTTATTTGGTGAACGGTGACATCTGGTATAGTTTAAAACTATGATTAAGCTACACAAAATTCTAATTTCAAGAGGAATTATTGGTGTGATTTTTTTTTTCAGTAATCGAAGGGGAGGGGAGGGGTCAGGACCCCCCTAACACCCCTCTTAATATCTGCCACTGAGAGCTGTGCTATTTTATGACTACTGGAAGAAATAAAACTGACCAGCAATGGAATTTACAGACCCAGACCCAGTGCAATAACAACTGTGTCATTTTATATCTACAGAGAGCAATAAAACAGGTTGTCATTAATATCTACAGACATGGGGTCCGGGGGGTCCGGGGCCCGCTGAAGGGACCAGAAAAAATTGGTATTTCATAGGGAGAACGGTGGCATTTGGTACGGCTTAGAACTATGATGCAGCTAGTCAAAATTCTAATTTCAAGAGGGGACCATTGGTTTGATTTTTTTTAGAAATCGAAGGGGGGGGTCAGGTCCTTACGAAGGGGGATGGGTATGAAAAAAAGCAAGAGCATGTTTGGATTAAGCAATAGTGGCAACGTGACTATTGAAAAAAAAAAACACTTCTTGCTTTTGTTGAAAGGGTAGTACGACATGCATGCATGCTGCCATGCCGGATTAGCTATTGACTCCATTGAAGTTTGATCTGTGGCGTAGCTAGTAAAGGATAGAGAACTATGACCATTCCCGCCTGAACATCATTTTAAAGACTTTAAAAGTGAATAGAAAGGAATAAACTTGTGAAACTATAATACAGATGTCAATAGACACCATTCCAAAGAATCTAAATCAATCTAAATAGTAAACTTTAATATTCTAAAGCAAAATTTGAAGAGAAAGGAATATTTTTGATAATGACCAGTAATAATTTGTTGTCAAATCGATCACTTATTCTTAATCCGCCACTGTATCTTATGATGTAAGTAACAAAATATGAGTCTAGACACTTCAATAGAAGTTGAATAACAAACACAGATTAAGGCTCCATTTTAGAATAGATGATCCGAGTACTAACTGATCCGCCTACTAAATATGGCCGACCACACTTCACAAGAGCTGCCGCTGATTCTCGATGGTCTCCCCGCCTCCACATGCGCCGCCGCTGCAGGGGACTTGCAATTAAACATCGGAGCCGAGATTAAATCCCTTTGATGACGTATGTGTCCTTTATGTCTCCTAATGCACACTAAAAGCAACAATTTATGGGAGCATTCCCGCACGAAAACGAAGTAGATACTCCGGCGCAGTAGACTACTGCAATCATACTGCAAACATGCTTCAAATCGGCTTCGATTTGGGAGCTAATTAGCATATTTGAAACATGCTTCTATCATGCTGCTAATCTACTGCATTAATGCTCCTCCTCTGTACAACCCTATGTAAATTTTGAAGTAGAATTGCAGTAGGCTATACTGCATTTCTACTGCAAATATGCTCCACACCACTACTGCGTTAATGCTTCTTTGCTACTTCGATACTACTGCATTTTTGTGCGGGTTCACATCGAGAAGAGCCGAGATNTACTGTCAAAACAATGTCACACTACTGTCAAAAATATTACACCACTGTCAAAAAATGTCACACCATGTCCAAGAAAAAAAAAACTGTAAAAATGTCAAAACATCCAAACAACATCACACTAACATCAAAACAATGTCACACTAGGTCCAAATATACCACACCACTGTCAAAACAATGTCACACCATGTTTTTTAAAAAAAACCTTGTAAAGATGTTTCACTACACCCAAACAACATCACACTATCATCAATACAATGTCACAACACTGTCAAACAAATGTCACACCATGTCAAAACAATGACACTATCATGACCATCTACAGTGCTCTCCAAAATTAGGACAGCAATCCAATCTAATGTTAGCAGTAAGCAGAACAAGACTAAACTTATCAAGAATCATTCAAATTTAGGAAACTGTTCATTGCCATTGTCATATAAGATGAGCTTTAATCAGGCTATACAAAATGGCAACACAACATGGAGGAAGTGACTAACCATATCTAGAGCTCTACAAGCAACACTACATGGAGGAAGTGACTAACCATATCTAGAGCTCTACAAGCAACACTACATGGAGGAAGTGACTAACCATATCTAGAGCTCTACAAGCAGTGCATTACTGTGCAATAAGAGCCAAGGGCGGAGCCAGAATTATTTGAAGGGGGTGGTCCATGGAATCGAAGTCTCCCCTTCCCCTGCTGACGTGGAGGGGCCCGCTGATATTTTGGTATTTTATTTGGTGAACGGTGACACCTGGTAAAGTTTAAATCTATGATTAAGCTACACAAAATTCTCACTTCAAGAGGAATTATAGGTGTGATTTTTTTCTCACTAATCGAAGGGGAGGGGAGGGGTCAGGACTCCCCTGACACCCCTCTTAATATCTGCCACTGAGAGCTGTGCTATTTTATGACTACTGGAAGAAATAAAACTGACCAACAATGGAATTTACAGACCCAGACCCAGTGTAATAACAACTGTGTCATTTTATATCTACAGAGAGCAATAAAACAGGTTGTCATTAATATCTACAGAGCCAGACCCTGCTTCATATAATAAAGCCTTCCATCTTAACTGCAAAAGCCTTATAGTGATCCAAGGAATTTAACCAATTCTTAGCCTATAAAGTTGTAATTCAATAGAATCTGATATACTTTTATATAGGTTTTTTAAAAAATTGAATCTCAAGACTTATTTTTGGTATTGAATAAACGTTATGATTATCATTCACACTGACAGTTGTGAAATATTTATATTATTGTACTTATAGTTTTTGGCATGACTTAAGGCTGTCAAAATGAAGCAGTGTGAGTTAGGTTCAAGTACTAATATTGAATATCTAGGATAAAACCATAATTCACATCTTAACTACTGTGAGTACCTGGGGATGGGATGGTATAGGTCACACTTTATGTCTATTATTTGACATTTCAACCCTTATTATCTTCCCCTGACATCAATAAGTAAACAAAATGTAACATATATTTTTAAAGAAGCAGCATATAAATTGGCCTATTATACACTTCATCACTTTCTTTCTGGTTTCGAAGCTTCTGTCA
This sequence comes from Lingula anatina, assembly GCF_001039355.2. Next base: position 69,790 of record NW_019775169.1, on the reverse strand, counting down.
AAATAACCGCCTTCATCTGCCTCTTCTGAACATGGTTTAAAATTCTTTGGTTGGGTTTGACTGAACTAAACAACAATAACAATATGTCAGTTTAAGAATAAAGACATTTTTCTTCAATGACCAGTGAATACTGGCAGCTAATAATTACCTCCAATATTTCATTGTCTCTCATGAGTATCTACATCATGGAATGAGGCAATATTCCCAGCCAAATATTAGGGGAGACCGGGGCTAGTTGGACACCGGGGTAAGTTGGCTCCCCATCAATTTATGACAAAGTAACTGTGGGGTATAAGAATTGATCACATCATTTTGTAAAGTGACCGCATCCAATAGTGCTAAGAAAGCGTTGGCAGGGAGTCCAAATGAAATAAATTAGCATCTTAAAGTAACTTGATTAAAGAGACTTGATGGGGGGCCAACTTACCCCGGGGTCCAACTAGCCCCGGTCTCCCCTAGCTGTTGATTGAAGAAAAATTACTTAATTGTTCTAACATAACACAGCGGATGTAAGTCTTCTCTGATGTCAGTTTATAAATGAACACAGCACACATCATGCTACTGGTACTTTACCTCTTCTTCACTTAAATCTATCACTCTCTGTGGAGGCTTGCAAATGAAGAGAAATAATCCAATGACAGAATGACAACTTTTTGAAATCAGTTTATTTTTGAAGTATAGAAATGTGCTATTTTAATACAAATAAACTACGCAACATCTTTATAAAGGTTATTGATCTCATCACCTATACCTTTCAAATAAAATATCGGGTTTTAAAATAACATTCTATTGATAATCAGGTAGGGTGATTTCAGCTAAGTTTAAAGTCTTGTCTTTAATTCAGAATTTATGTTGAATGCAATATAGACTTTAAAGAAAAGCAAACTTTTAAGTCATTTTCTGAAACTGGTTCTAGATACTCTCTAAAGTCAATATAGTATGTAACCATGTGTCAGTTCACTGCAAGCTGCTCTAGTGAAGACACTGTGGCTCTCATCACTGCAAGTTCTACAATCATGACAAAATAAATTCTAAACACAACACACACTTGATAAACATATCAAATATACCACACATCACACCTTACTAGAGACATTCCTGAAATCAACTTACCATAATACAAAGTAATATCAATAATATTCACTAACATCATTTACCTTTTCTTCATCTTAAAAAAAGTCTGAAAATTTTAGTTATTAATACCATCTGCTGACCAATTGTTTTGTAATACATTTACTAAGTGAAGTAATTTTATTGGACAGACAAATTTACAAGACAGACAACCTGAAGTCCATACACCCCTAAACCAGTGTCTGGAGTATAATACTACTAGGGTATCACCACAAGTGATGCAACATTCTATAGGAAAGCTAAACATCTATAATATAATTACACATTTAAAAGCCAGCAAGAAAAGCATGTTTACTGAGACACTTCTAAAAAGCAACCTTCAAATAAGGCTTTAAATATGAAATATTATGTAAGCCTAGGAAATCTCAAAAAGTAAGGAAACAATGTTTATATCTATAAAATCATAATTAATAAATATTATTACATGTAAAGAAAGTCAACTGATATATGCCTAATTGTCAAATGACTCTCAATACAATTTTTCTCTCGGCACATTTCTTGGTCTTTTGACCCAAAACTGACCCTGTGATGGATACCTGACTCTTTCCTGACCTATATAAAATTTGACCTCTCCCTAATCTTTACTTCACCTCTGACCCCTGCCTGACCTTCACNCGATCCGGACGAGACCGAAACCATGTGTACCGCCAGCGCTAACGCTGGTGGTACAATAAAAAACTGCATATCAACATTATATGGAATTTGCAGTTTACATTACTTTTTTCATGTTAAAATAATTTTATACAAACAAATTGCACAGTGGTGTCTTATGGTAGTTTATAGTATGTATTTTTACCTAAATGAGCAGCCTAAAGAAATAATCAAAATGGCAGAAGCAATTTCATGTTAACTACATAATTTCATTTGTGCAACTTTCTTGTACTTTCAGACTGCTCCGAGATTTGTTTCATCAAACAGAGGCTTAATCCTGTCCAGACAATTTACCTTGGCGACGACCTTGACCCCATCACTGTGATATGCCAGGAGGGATGGACACTCATTCAACACAAGACTGACGAAGGTGGCGTAGATTTTGATCGCAATTGGGATGAGTACAAAACTGGCTTTGGCAATGTTAAGGAAGATGGAGACTTTTGGCTTGGCAATGACATTATTCATCAGTTGACAAAACACCAGGACTACAAAATCCATATTGATATGATATCGCATGACTTTACATGGTACTTTGCCGAATACAAGAACTTCTCTATTGGCACTGAGGAAGACAACTACAAACTTCGTGTGGGTAAATTCCACGGATCTTTACCTGATGCCCTGAACATAAACAACATGCAGTATGTTTCCAACGGTCAAGCCTTCACGACGAAAGATCACGATAATGATGGCTGGGCTGGAGGGAATAATGCTAATGCCTATGGAGGTGGCTGGTGGTATAACTACGGTACCAATGCACCGCTTAATGGATGGAGCATGTGGTACCAAGGAAAGAAAGACCCTATATACCTCAAGAGAGTGACCATGAAAATAAGACCAATGACCCAAGATGACCAGTTTTAGGAAATAATATATTTTCATCATAATGATATCAGTGCATTGTTTGGACATCATCTTTTTTCTTAGCTCCCTTATATTTTTTATCCATTCTTTTATAGACAATGAAATTTTTTGACGATGAGTAAAATGTTTGTAAATGAAAGCTGGAACCCTTGATGGTTCTTAGGGAAGGTGACATTTTACATAAAATCGGCATCTCAGTTAGGCTTTAAAATCTAAAATATTGAACATCAATTTGGACACGAGGATGGGGAGATACATAATTATCTTAAGATGTTTAAGTATAGAGTTTATCTCTTTTTTTCCACATAATTAGAAAAATATTAGGAATTAGATGCATCTTCTACATTCTGTGCAGTTTTCACAAATATTGGCAATTTTTTTATGTATTGACAAATTTTTAAAAAAATATTCGTGAACAATTAGTTTTAATTTTTTTATCTGTATCTATTTCTGCAACAAAAAGTTGTATTGTACAGATCAGAAAAGCCATTTCACTGCCCTACGGATTGTATGTTTTATTCAAATATAAATATGTATCCAATTTTACATTAAACATTAATTCAATAGCATCCACCTATTTATAATTTACAACTATTGGTAGCTCACTTTTTTGCTTGTTTTAATTTAGCAAAATTTGAAAATTATAATCTGGAATATTTTCCTGAATAGCACCTCATCGAGGTATTAAGTGTTTAATGATCAGTTGATCTCAAGATTTTTCATAATCAAATAGCCTATTTACTCTAGAGAGAAAAAATCTACATGTGTATTTTATTGTTAATAAAGATTTTTAAAAGGTGTTAAAAAAAGAAATTTTATAATGAGAGTCCACAGAACCAGTTACGTGTGGTATTAAATATAACATACATGTAACATCAATTTTATAGATTTTAGTCTTGCCAGAAGGTGGAAACATTTTTTCATACTTTTGTTTCAGATATAACAAGATTTGAATAGTCTTATTTCATACAAGATTTAATTTCACAACCAGACTAAACAATTTAAGTACATTTCTGACATTCATTGCCTTATTGTGCTGTTGAACAGATCGTTTAAAATTTGTGCATTTCTCAAATTCTCAACTTTCTTTTCAAGTCCTCCCATTCCTCTCTTAAAATATGTTATAATACACATAAACAGTCATCATGCATATACATCCAATTTCCAAATGACATATTTGATTTACCCTTTACATATACCAGGGCCGCAGATTGATTTTTCACTAGGCATTCATGGCATAATTTTCTACTTTGGGACAAAAAAATGTACATAATCAAATTCAAATCCAATCAAAAGTTAAGCTAATGCTGACCTATGTAAATCAGTTTCAGTTCTATTGTAATAAATGGAATGTTGCTTCTGTTTTACGCTGTATATCACCAAAGACTTGGCTAATGTGTCAGACCAATACTTCACTAAAGTTGACAACTATGGATTCATCTTGAAATGTAGTTACTGTAGTTTGACCAATATATTCTTCAATACTGACATGGTACTCAGAAAATACTTATTTAACTCAGACACTAATGATATTTGTATAAAATTAATTACTTGAAAGATTTCAAGATAAAAATATCACACATGTGACGTCAAATATATCAAAGTATCACATAATAAGCATCACATGCTTCTTATTTAAAAGTATGTTTGAAGTCAACCTTTTATATCACACAACTGGCAAATCAAAATGGCTAATACTCATTGTGTCAACTTATAAATAACAAAGAAACTGACCTAAATTTGCTTGTTAATATTACAATCATTGCTGGAGTAGCTATTGCAGTGCAAGATTCCATATTTTTCTTTGGATAATAAAAACTTTCTGGCAAGTACATCATCACACTTAATAGAGTCAAACAAGCCCAGTCAATGGTTTTTAGCTTTCCATTCTAGTCTAAATCTAGTCTAAATATATAAACAGACTCCCGTGTGGGTTCTGTCTAAATATATGATAGAGTGCCCTGGGGATCTAGGCTAAATACCATGCCATACAGTACCCTATGGAAGCTGTCAAAACATGTGATGTGTTGATCTAGGCTCCTGTCTTTAGTTTGATTATTCACAACTTCTTTCCTCTCAAGGCCACCATCCAAAGAGGCACCTTGAGGAACCTTGGCACTACAGCAGCAAGCCAAGTGTTCCCGTTGTAATTCAATAAGGTCTTGACAGAACGCATGCCCAATGGTTTTCTCCCTACAATAACAATAAATTGCTTAAAACCTATGATTCTTATACATTTTCAACTTGAACATGATACTCCTATTTTGGATTTGCAAAAATCAAAATGGCACACTATCCTCCATGAAACTGTGTTGACCATGGTTGGAGAAGAGGGGAAGAAGGGGGAAAAGAGATGAGCTTGGTTTATGTAGTGCAGAAGCCCGCATGAAAACAACTCAGCATAAATTCATGGTAAAGGCTCTTGAACAACAAGAGGTACGTGATGACCCATTTTTATATACCTGGACTACCTGTAAGCAGGCCAATACAAATGCATTGAAATACCCTAAATGGTATTTTGCAGCACAATAATTATGGGGAAACTGACTTACTGAACTGTGGAGAAGGGGAACTGGTCCCGCGTCCCCTTAGAGTATCAGTAATGTATCTGTGGTACCTTTGCAATCCAAACAGTGGAACATGTTTTGTGTTTTTGTCTTATGGCAAACTCTATATGCAAGGAACATCCTGCGTTAGATTTTATCTCGGTAGAAAATCTTTAGAGAGGCAGGCCTTTTCATAATGCTAACATTGTGTTATGGTTTTATTAGCATGTTTTAAGGCCATAATGACTCAGCCAACTTGAGTGTAATTATGAATTTGTTTGCTACGCTGATTGTTTATACAGTGTATATTCAGTATATTCTGGGTTTGTAAAAATACTTTGTACTTTCTGTTCATGTTGGAATAAATTATCTATCTATCTAGACAGAGAAGGAAAAGGGCAGACAAAATTGCTGAATGTAATGGGGAGAGCTCTTTCAAGATCCAAGTCCAGTGGTGCAGACAGCTGACACAATGTTTGATTCAAGTGTTCCTTCAATTCTAGAGGACTGATAGATGGACATCACTAGCAGTCAATGGAGTAAATAGATTTGATTTATTAATTTTTAGGGCATCTGATTCAAAGCTGTCTTTTAAGACAGTTAAAACAGTTTCCCTCACACATTATGATTATTTTATTCTTGTAAAAGGGCTGTACCTGAACACTTTATATAAATTATGTCAAATATTGTTTGTTTGTTTTTTCAATTTATGAGAACACTGTGCTTTATACATAAAAAGTGCAGATGAAAAAAACTAGTAATTAACAAATCTCTCAGCCAACTTACCATTAACATCTGTTAAATCATATTCATTAGCAAGATCTGATGTCATCAACACTTTCCCAGTCTTCTGCATGATATTTGGATCTGAAAAGCAACCCATATTTATTCAGATATTTAGTAGTAATTAATTAAGTTGTAATTTATACTTTGTTCAATAAGCTGCCCGGCTTTCTACATAACGTTTTTTTTTACTTGTTACTCTCTTATTTATCCATTTCTTTTTTTTGAAAATTAAATAGATGAACAGTAGAAATATTTGGTAAAATATTTGTTAAAAAAGTATTTGGCTACTTGTACTGCAAAAATGCACTGCGTGAGTGCGTTGAGAAGTGTGTGTGTGTGTGTGTGTGTGTGTGTGTGTGTGTGTGTGTTTGTTTACCCATGCGTGTGAAGAAAATGTCATGCAAATATTAATGTCATAAAAATAACAAGGAAACAGCCTTGAACACCAAGTTGCACAGGACAAATAAAAAACTGTTACAGAAAGTTACTTATGAAGGGCATGACTCACTTTTAGAGCTTATATATTTCAGCCAAATAAATCAAAAAGATGGCACCTGTACAGTACCTAATGCCAGCTTGGCAATGCACATCCCTGCAAACTGAGGCGTTTCCCCATTTTCAAAAATCTTCTTCACCTAGTACAAAAATACAGAACTCATGAAAGAAAACACAAATAAAAATTTCCAAGAAGGAGGAAGAAGGGGGCTAATTACATATTAAGCACAAATGAACATACAAATTAAAGCTAACCCAAGGTATCTTCATCCATATATTCTTTGCATTACAAAAACATAAATTACTATATCAAGAAACTTACAGTAAACATGTAGTGCAACCTTAAATAGTATTATAAAATGATTCTGCATTTAAAAAAAAGTTAAAGTAATCATTAATCATTAAGTAACCATTTATGACATACAACTTCAGGTTTGATTCCAGGCAGTTTCAAATCATTTCCTTTTTCTGAGGCCATCATTTTGGTAATATGTTCCGTCTGGACAGCACCTGGCCACAAGCTGACAAAGGCAACTTTATGTTTTCGCAGCTCAATCGCACAATCTGCTGCCATACGGTCACACTAGAATTTAACACGTATAACGTATAATATTGTACATAATAAGTGCCACATAAAATTGATCTGATTTTGAATTTGAAAACAATAAACATAAACTTATCCAAATATACATCACAGATTCAAAGAGCTTTGTTTAAGCCAATTTCCTACTTCTTATCAAAAGTAAATATGTAACTCTTTTAAAAGGGTGTACATGCCTGTATGTATGGGGGCAACTGTATCACTGTGTTTTTGTGTTTATTGCGCGGATCACAAATATTTTGAGTTTAAACATGATAAGCCATAGTCTTGTACAAATAAATACATTTTTTTCTTGGAGACATCACGAAAAATCAACTCATAAAAATGCACAGAAAAATTGATAATAGATGCCCCTACTATCAAATTCTTGTTCTGATACCCTTTCAAAAGAAGAAATGTAGTCTCACCGCTTCCTTGCCAATGCCATAGGCCACATTGAAAAGATATGACAAGCCTCCAGCAGACGAAATATTCACAATAAGTCCTTCTTTTCTTGGCACCATGATTTGGCTGGCATATACTGAGCAGATGTAGTGATTTCTAAAATTTGAACATAAAAATTTTCATCATAAAAATCCCCATTCTTTAGACTTGAAAAACTAGTAAGCAAATTGGTTGCTTTGGAAAGTAAAATAGTCCTTTTTTCTACCTAAGTAGGACTTCATGGATTCAATCTTATATCATGATGTCCATATTTTATATATTATACTGACCTAAGTCCAACATTGTTCACAGTGTCCCACATGGTTGTTGGTTGCTCCCAAAATGGCTTTCCCATAACTTCTCCTATAGCCTTAAAATGTAATGGATAAATAAAGGATGAAAATATGTGAAATGTCCAATAAAATGCATAAGAAACATGAAGAACAGGCAACATAAAAGTTTTGAAAACTAGGTATTAAAATAATCATTTGAGTTGAAAAAAAAATCAGAAGTTTTTCCTATATGTATATTTGTGATGAAGACTACACACACTGAAATAACCCTTCATAAAGAACAATAATTTTTGTTTTTTGGGGCATTTTTTTTTACTCAATTTGAAATCCCCTGTTAATAAGTCTACAATACTTGAATATTTTCAGAGATACTTAGGACGCATCATGGACTGCTTGGGGATGTCACTGGAAGCAGGTTAAATCTTAAAGAGGCAGAGGAAGAAAGAGAATGACAATGTTCGACCACTGGTGTAATAAGAAAGAAAACGACAGAACAGAAAGTTATGGTGCGATCCAAAGAAGGGCTGAAAATCTTGATGAATGGTGTGGGAGACGCTTAACCTGCCTTATGACAGACAACCAAGAAGAAAAAGAAGAACAGCCTTATAATATCTAAATCGCTAGTGCCTTGTATACAGATTTGTCCATGCACTCCTGGCCATTTGTTGCCACCTAAATAATAGCTAGGACTCCTGTAAAAAAAAATTTCACACAAGATATGTGACATCCTACTATACCCACTTACACCTCAGTATATTTGGTGTAACTATTACTTACATTTACTGCAGAATAAGCATTGTTGACCATGATGTCCAGTTTTCCCTTCTGCTCCTCCTTAACCCGGTCAAAGAGAGCTTTAATGTCTTCATCTTTACTGTGATCACATTGTATTGGTATACACTGTCCACTGTTCTCTGATATCTGTAAAATGTTTTATAAATTTTAGAACAGTGCAAAGATAATAAGGTTTCTACAGTCTGGGGAAAAGTTGTGTAGTAATTTTGGATTGAGATTATTACAGAAATAAATGTTTTTCTGAAATTGCTATCCCAACTGGACGAATGGAAATTTTTGGCATATGTACTGCATTCTTTCATTCAGTCTTTCATAACTTTATATGGTATCTACTAATCTTTCATATATATACACACATAGTTTTTATCTTTATACATGGTAAAATATGGTTTTCTGGGGCCAACTACTCAGGGTGGCCAAAAGACTGCAAAATTTAAGCCACAACTTGTTAGTACCTCTTATCTGTAATGGTACAGTTAGGAGAAAGCAATATATTCTTAATTCTGAAGACAAAAACTGTGAAGAATGCAAACTTTATAGAAATGTTTTGACATCAACTTGAAACAAAATTTTCACCCAGCCAAACTGTGGTGACATTATTGGTACAAGTTTTCATTCCTTCACTCAAATTTGTTGTCAACATACTGTCTGAAAATGAGGTTCTTATGCAGAAAGTTAAAATGATTCACCTCTCTGGCCACTTCTTCGAGTGAACATCCTGGTAGATCTGATCTTGGCTTCAATGTGCGGCCTAGATTGGTTAGCATAAAAGTGTAAGAAAAAGTTAACTATGATTACGTTTAATAATAACATGTCATATAGATGAATACATGCATTTATGATGATTACAAGTATTATTTCAATCTTGCCACCAGTCATCAATAGTGACAAAGTTCTGAATTGCATTACCCAAAAGTCAGCCAGCACTCGCAATGATGGTGGAATTTGAAAAAAAAAAAAAAAAAAAAAAAACCACTTAGCATTCAATCTTTAAGAGGGAAAATCTAATGCTTAATTGGCACTTAAACTTTAAATATACAATACGCTTTTTAGTCTATATACATGGAACAGAACTTTATGCACCTCATTAAAAACTGTGAAGATGCAATTTCAAATTAATATCTAAAATGTTGAGGTAAACCATGTTATAAATTTTTTTCCATTCTATTTACCAGTGATATAAACCACAGCCCCTGCCTTTGCCAGCTGGAGAGCAATCCCTTTACCAATGCCTCTGGTAGCTCCTGTTACTATTGCAACCTTTCCTGCAAGTGGATTAGCCATTGCCAAGCCTGCAAATCAACACTGACATGTTATTACTACAAGCACTATACAAATTCGCCTTAAAACTTTCATCAGTAGACAATTAATCTATGGCCCAGGAAATTTAATAACTTGTGTAGCAAAAGATGGTATTAAACATACTCACACGTGTGAGAAAAATTGATATAAATCCGAAGTGAAGCTGTGAGTTTTGCAGGAGCAGCTGCTTGTACACTCCAAACAGCAGAGGCCTAGCGCTTTATGTAAGTCGTTTGATCTTCTTTATATTTCAGCCAATTTTCTCAATAAAAATTAATGAAAAATATAACAATTTGTTCGTATCATGTTCAAGTGGAAATACAATTCATAATTTATTTCTTTATAGTCGATTTCATATGCTTGCTTACATTTTAAAATGTAAAAGTGCGAGATAGTTTTGTGCGGGACAGACGTGAACTCCGGTGTGTGAACTCCAATGTAAACAGAGGTGAGTTCTCTTTGGACTCGGGTCATCAATTGCCACCGCGTGTCAACACAGCCGTCTAGCAGAGTCATGTATATCACAAACGCATAAGATCAACATGTCATCTAAAGCCCATTTTAAAGCCCAGTTGTATAATAATACTGATAATAAAGATTTATACCGGTACGTACATGTACGTAGTTTTATATGAACAACTGCATGAACAAACAAACAAAAGATTGTGCGGTTTAATTCCTACCACGCCTTTAGGTAGAGTCTACTTAGTTTTAGACCTGCCGATCACTTTTGGATCAAGCAATGCTAAATGACTGAGAAGTAAGTTTTTATTTTCACTAAGATTTCTTGACACTAAACCTACTAAAATTTGGTCGACCTTATACATGTATTAGGGTCTACTTGTACTAAGGTTTCGTTCACATGCAGTGTCTATTTTCTAAATTCTATTTTCTATTCGCGCTATCTTATGATCACGGTCTGTGCCCTGAATATCCCGCCGCGTAATTACTGGCAGCGTGAGCCAGTTACTTATAGTAACTTATAGTAACTGGCTCGCGCTGCCAGTAATTACGCCGCGGGATATTCAGGGCACAGACCGCGATCATAAGACATACCGCGAATAGAAAATAGAATTTAGAAAATAGACATTGCATGTGAATGAAGCCTAATACATGTACAATTGCTTCCAGGTCCACACAGGAATTTTTAGAATAAGCTAGATACTGAAATTTGGGGCACTTGAGAAGCTCCATTTCTGAGTGTAAATACACCGTTTGAATTTTGAGCTATCTCATTTAGATCAAGCTGATTCAAGTTTTAGTGACAACATGTCTGTCGTTTTTTGTTTCAGAGGCCACTTTCAAATGAGTCAAAAGTTGTCCCACTTGCAATATGAAATTTTTCAAATAAGAAGTGAAGGAACTAGACATGAACATACAGTTTAAATTTTGATTCTATCATTTTCCCATGCAGAGTAATGTGCATGTGAGGGCAAAGTGAAAGAATTTTGGTGCACAAATGCATGCAGTATGAGCTATTGTTATCGAAACAAATCTTCCAAAGTATACTATGTACTACATGTAGTTTGCAGTAGAACTTGATCTCCTTACATTGACATGCTGGTTAAAAACCTGCAGTGGTCCCTGTTCTTATATTTCGTCTTGCAGACCTTCACTAACTTTGAAAAAAAATTCAAATTGTCCTTTAAAAAAATCTAACCTTTCCAAAACATTGCTTAGTGGCACATGGTAGTACCTGCTGTTTTTAGTCATGTGTCATCATAGGTCAGCTCTTAATGCAGTACATAGTTGCAAAGCAGCATGCAATGAAAAAACTGGTAGAAATCTTGTACCCTGCAAACACTTAGATTGCAATAATGTAATATAAATGGTAATATATGGGCCTTGAATAAACTGGTACACTTTTTATGGTATTTTAGGTAAACATTAATGTTTTGTGCAGTGCACTATTAAATAGTATGCATCTCTTTTCAGAAGTATGGCCAAACCGCTAACCGGTAAGGTTGCCATAGTAACAGGAGCTACCAGAGGCATTGGTAAAGGGATTGCTCTCCAGCTGGCGAAGGCAGGGGCTGTGGTTTATATCACTGGTAAAGAAACAGTCGTGTGTTCAGGGGTTTATGTTAAAGGAGAGGTGGGGAGAACAGAACTGTGAAAGCGTGTTGTTTAAATACAAGTGTGTAAAAGATTTTGTATGCACATAAGGGAAAAGAATGTGTGGAGACTGTTTGTGTGGTATTTTTAAATGGTTTTGAGGTTGTGAACAACATACAAAATGTCTGATCCTTTGCATGATTTAATTATATGTAATGGTATAATTTTACATACTGCACTGAAAGCAGAAGCAAAAGATTGTAAGAGAGTTTTTCTTGCTATAATAATAGGCCATATGTTAAAGGCAACTTTGCATGGGGTGGTCGGACTGAAAAACTATTTTCTTTCTTTTATACAAGGTCGTACCTTGAAGCCAAGGCCAGATTTTCCAGGATGTTCACTGGAAGAGATGTCCAAAGAGGTATATGTAGAAAAAATATCTTTGAAGTCCCAAACCACTGTTGAAACTTAACATTTGGTTATTTTGATACATGAAGCAAGTTGTAATTTATTGCCATTGAATCATCTTTTATTGGAATAGTTAGTAAACCAATAAAGAGCATGTCAATATTTGATTGATAATTGATTAAAGACTGCTCTTTATTAATTTTTTAAGAGATTAATGTGGAAATTTTAACTGACAAAAATATATATAATTGCCAAATTTAAAATGATTTTAGAGAAAGCACTCGTTCTTATTATGGGCCCTAATATATAATTCCAGATATCAGAGAACAGTGGACAGTGTATACCAATACAGTGTGACCACAGTAAAGATGAAGACATTAAAGCTCTCTTTGACCGAGTTAAAGAGGAGCAGAAGGGAAAACTGGACATCATGGTCAACAATGCTTATTCAGGTGCAAAGGTAGGTACTGTAGATCCTAGACATGTTATAATCAGTTGCCTCTCTCTCTTTGAAAAACTGGACATCATGGTCAACAATGCTTATTCAGGTGCAAAGGTAGGTACTGTAGATCCTAGACATGTTATAATCAGTTGCCTCTCTCTCTTTGAAGAATAGCTAGGTTTCTATTAATTGATGAGTTATACTTGTTTGAATGCACTGAATATAATCCATAGATAATTAGTGAGATGGTTAGGGTGAATATTCTGTGTAAGGATGCATAAGGTATTTTAATCACATATTTCATTTTTAGGCTATAACTGATAATAATGGAAAGCCATTCTGGGAGCAGCCAACCACAATTTGGGATGACATGAACAATGTTGGACTAAGGTCAGCTGAAGATGATAAATAATACATCATTTTGCATTATGTTGCTAAATGGATTATGGGCATTATATAAAAGGGATGTTATCAACAAAAGCCTGACTTTAAAAAGAACTCTTGATGTTGAGTGGAATATATTCAGTGTATCATATTGTCTAATTTGCCAGTCCCTTTTTTCATGTCAAATTTTTAAAGGATTTTTTAAATATGGTTACTTAATTGTCTTTTTTTTAAGCACAAACCTGGCTGTTGGTTCCTTTTCAAGACCATACCACACTCAACACTGATTCTCCCAATTTTTTTCTCTCTGTATTCCAGAAATCATTACATATGCTCTGTGTATGCCAGCCAGATGATGGTGCCAAGTAAACAAGGGCTAATAGTGAATATATCCTCACTTGGAGGCCTGGCCTACATGATGAATGTTTCATATGGAGTTGGCAAGGAAGCAGTGAGTTTTAACAGAATTGTCTTTTAGAGCATTTGTTTCTTTTTTATTTTTGCTCTGAGGAAATGTGACATTTCCCAATAGTCACTGTGGTAAATATTGACATGAAAAAGAAAGAAATTAAAACAAATAAAAATGTTCAACTGTCTTTGGTTTCCATACTTGGAAAATAGTCTGTCATCCATTATTCTGATTTTAATTGAATATCTTAGCAGTTGCCAAAGGGTGATATTTACTTTATGCTATAAAGTAAAAGTTTTATGTGTAGATTTAAGCCTGTGCATCAGTTCAATAAATTTTGTAGGACCACCACCCTTAAGATCTAAACATAAACTAGGGCATATCCATTTTTTTTTACAAGTTCAAGTGCAAAGATGCAGGCCTTGAATTAACTAACACAAATTACTGGGTGTGTGTGTACCTAAGACATTATTCAGTCTTTTTAATGAAACCTCTTCAGGAGATGGACTCTGTGACTGCAAACCCTCGTCTTAAGTACATTTTGAAGACAGGTCCCAGGAAGACAAATTGAAGTAATGTAACTGAAAACAACTGTTACAAATAGGGACCATATCACCTGTGATATGTTTGTGTTTTCAGTGTGACCGCATGGCAGCAGATTGTGCCATAGAGCTGAAGAAGCACAATGTCGCCTTTGTGAGTATCTGGCCAGGAGCCGTTCTCACAGAATTCACAGAGCAGATGATGGAAGGAGACCATTCAGATAAAGGTGATAGTCCCGGGGTATCCAAAGAAATGGTGAGTTAGACTGTGTTTCCCTAAACCCATCTTACTAGCTGGATCGATCTAACTCTGCTGGGCTTCTCTCTAAAGTGCTTCCGGTGTAATTAGCTTGATTGCCTGGCACGTCCCCTTGAGTAACTAGGGGGTAACTGACTGTCCTTAATTACCCCCTAGCAATTTAAGTAGCATGCCAGACATTTAAGCCTCTTAGACCCCATTTCCAGAGATTAGATCGATCTACTTTAGATCAACCTAACTCCCTGGGGGTTCACGCTAAATAGCTGTCAGCCGAGCGGACACGAAAGTTAATTACCCCCTTACAGCTTGTAGTAGGCAGGATGGACATTTAAGCCGGATTATCTGACAGAAATCTAGTGAGACTCCCCGCGGGGATAGATCGATCTAAAAGCTCTGGGAATACAGCCTTACACTGAATGCAGTTTAGTTTGAATGCCTGCAGAGCAAGATGGATCCAGCAAGTTTGATGGGTTTATGGGAAGGCTTAGACACACTTTTATGTACAGACTCTTCATTTCTGTTAATTAACCATCTTCACTCTGTCCTATAGTGGAGCTATTATACAGCCAAAGTTATGCAGCAAATGTTATCCCCTGATACTATAGTGTCCACTGTCATGCCCATCACTTGACAAAATATGTTACTTGAAAGAAAAAAAAAACGTTTAACAGTCCATGAACATGGAATATGATTTGTACATTTTTGGATGAACAAGTAAAGAATGGACTTTGAATAGTAAGGAGCAAAGTTATACCTCATGTTTTAAATTATTTTTCAATCAGCTATAGTTTTCATCTGCTGGTACTGTCTAGTTAATTTTGATTTAGAATAAGCAGACAGACTGACTCACCTGTAGAAAGAAAAGTTAAGGTGCAGATTGCATTTAAGTTTTAGTTTCCACTCCAGTGGTGAGCTAATAAAGTTTATTAACCATTCCAAGAATAAGATCAAGAACTGAAGGATGGGCCTGCTTCCATAATTAATACCCTTAAAATTAACAGCAAGTCATGCTGCTCATATGGGTAAGACAACTGCAGTCATGTACTGTCTGTTTCCATTTTGAAGAAGGTCATAAACACAATAAGATTTGTAAAACTTTGTTTTGTTTTTAGGTAGCAAGACTGTTCGCAAATGCAGAAAGCCCACAGTATGTTGGAATGTGCATTGCCAAGCTAGCAGCAGGTACTGTACAGAGGCGGATCCAGAATTATTTTCTGACAGTCTTCCAAATTATCTTTGCTGATCCATCTTCAATTTTGACCGTCTTCCGACAAAAAATTATATACCTGTCAATACAAACTTGAAAATCTGACCGTCTTCCGGAAGACCCAGAAGACGGCCTCAATCCACCCCTGCTGTAAATATGAACATATGCAAGAGTGTTGCAAACAAAAATTTACACTGTAATTAGCCTGTCAGTCATTCTTTGCTAGTGGTGCACTGCAGGGGGGCCATAACAAGAATGTTATTTAAATTTAGATAGCCAACCAAATTCTCATGACATCGTTGTGTATGTTTCAATAACAAATCAAAGAAGCTGCATGAGCAAGGAGGATGCTGTTATGAAAGCAAAATAAGAGAAAAAGCNGATCTTGTTCCTCATTGGAAGAACAAGCATGGGAAGAAAGTCTAGACTTCAGCTCATTTAATATTTCGCTTGATGGTTTTAGATGTTTTTGCGAATTTAACCGAAAATGGCCAGTTTCCGATTGACATTTAGAAGATAGTTTTTCTCTTTGAACTGATTTAGAATCAACTTTGGGCACTGAAGCCATAGCCCCTTCATCTGATTTTTCTGTAGAAGCCAACCTGGCTCTTTCCTTTTTCAGTTCTGAAAGAGTTTTCCTTAATTGTAATAATTTGGCAAAATTTTCCGAAATATGTTTTTCTAAATGTTTATTGGAGAGCTGTTCTCTAGAACTTTCGTTTTCCTCCAGTTTAGCATGACTGAGAGTAGTTGCACTGGTGTACATTGAAGCAGGTGATCTCCACTTTCTCCTATCATCCATAACTGCAATGAGTATATGAACAATAATAAGTCCAAAATAAAACAATATATACAAACTTACAATGGAGAATGTGATAATGAGATACTTGTTGAACCTGAAACAATTACCAGCAGACTACAAACAACACACCTGAGACCAAAAGTTGCTAGGCTTAAGTGAGACTAATTAACAGTGCATTAAAAGCTCCTGAAATATAATCAGTTCACTGCAATAATATCAAGCGAATAAAATTGCTAAGCCGATGTGAAACAAGTCCCAGTGTATTAAAAGCTCCTGGATTTGACCAGTTCACAACAACAATTGAAAAGCAGTGTGAAACACACCTGATTTCAACTTGGTCCCAATAAACTAGAGTAATGTAAGGTTAAAAGGGTAAAAGTGGTTGAACAGTTCACAAGAAATTTCACAAGGCGTGTACTCAAGTGTATGAAACAGAGTTGCCGGCTATGAGCTTCTAAGATGATAACAGCTCACCTGTGATACAGTTGAGTGAGTTTGTCATGGAGAACGAATAAAGCGAGTATGTGGTGTTATTATTTTCAAAAAACTTGTCAAAATTTCTTTATTTACCCTAAACGGATTCCTTATGGGCCCTTGCAAACTAAACTTCATTGAAATGAATTCAGTTACCTGATGCACCTGCCCCTCCCTTAAAAAAAACAAAGAAATTTCTGACCTCAAGTTTTTGAACTTCCCGCGTAATTTCTTAGGATCCTTGTCGCCAATAAAGTGTTTATGCGAGCTATCTGTCTTCCGTTCGAGGCTCGTGTGTCCTCTCCTCGCACCGAGTGTCCTTATTAAGCTCTGCTCTACGTCGCCAGATCCGCTCTCCGTATTCACAGGTCGAAGCTCCTTGTGTAACTGTGTGGGTATATACAGTAGTCGTAGAAAGGTGTGTAGGCGAGTCCGCACCCTCTCGCGTCGTGGCTCGAACTGCTCTTAGTCTAATCATTTACTGCACTCCCGCCAGGTGGTGTAAGGCTCGTCTCCGTAGTTCAGGGAGTGCTTCCGGGACAATCACAACAGGCCTAGCGCTTTATGTAAGTCGTTTGATCTTCTTTATATTTCAGCCAATTTTCTCAATAAAAATTAATGAAAAATATAACAATTTGTTCGTATCATGTTCAAGTGGAAATACAATTCATAATTTATTTTTTAACAGTCGATTTCATATGCTTGCTTACATTTTAAAATGTAAAAGTGCGAGATAGTTTTGTGCGGGACAGACGTACCAATCGGTGAACTCCAGTGTGTGAACTCCAATGTAAACAGAGGTGAGTTCTCTTTGGACTCGGGTCATCGCCACCGCGTGTCAACACAGCCGTCTGGCAGAGTCATATGTATATCACAAACGCATAAGATCACCATATCATCTAACTGTTTTTTAAGCCCATTGTATAATAATAATGATAATAAAGATTTATACAGGTAGTTTTATATGAACAACTGCATGAACAAACAAACAAAAGATTGTGCGGTTTAATTCCTACCACGCCTTCAAGTAGAGTCTACTTAGTTTTAGACCTGCCGATCACTTCTGGATCAGGCAATGCTAAATGACTGAGAAGTAAGTTTTTATTTTCACTAAGATTTCTTGACACTAAACCTACTGTATTAGGGTCTACGTGTACTAATACAGGTACGATTGCTTCCAGGTCCACACAGGAATTTTTAGAATAAGCTAGATACTGAAATTTGGGGCACTTGAGAAGCTCCATTTCTGAGTGTAAATACACCGTTTGAATTTTGAGCTATCTCATTTAGATCAAGCACAATTCAAGTTTTTAGTGACAACATGTCTGGCATTTTTTTTTTTTGCTTCAGAGACCACTTTCAAATGAGTCAAAAGTTGCCCCACTCGCAATATGAAATTTGTCACATAAGAAGTGAAGGAGCTAGGCATGAACATATAGTTTAAATTCTGATGCTAGCATTTTCTCATGCAGAGTAATGTGCATGTGAGGGCACAGTGAAAGAATTTTAGTGGACAAATGCAGGTAGTATGAGATATTATTATCGAAACAATATGAATCTTCCAAAGTAAACTATATGCTACATTTAGTTTGCAGTAGAACTTGATGCCCTTATATTGACTTAATTGGGAACAAGAGGGTGCACGTGGGGGGGGGGGGGTACCAAAATTACAGTACCAAACACTATATATAGTAATATATATATTTCTACAAAAATCTGACATGCTGGTTAAAAACCTACAGTGGTCCTTAATCGTTTTTATATTTTGTTTTGCAGACCTTTACTAACTTTGAAAAAAATTCAAATTGTCCATTAAAAATCTAGCCTTTCCAAAACATTGCCTAGTGGCACATGGTAGTGCCTGCTGTTTTTAGTAATGTGTCATCATAGGTCAGTTCGTAATGCAGTAGTTGCAAAGCAGCATGCAATGAAAAAACTGGTAGAAATCTTGTACTCTGTGAACACTTTCTATTGCAATAATGTTGAATGTAATATAAATGGTAATATATGGGCCTTGAATAAACTGGTACACTTTTTATGGTATTTTAGCTAAACATTAATGTTTTGTGCACTGCACTATTAAATAGTATGCATCTCTTTTCAGAAGTATGGCCAAACCGCTAACCGGCAAGGTTGCCATAGTAACAGGAGCTACCAGAGGCATTGGTAAAGGGATTGCCCTCCAGCTGGCAAAGGCAGGGGCTGTGGTATATATCACTGGTAAAGAAACAGTTATGTGTAATCAGGGGTTTATGTTAAAGGAGAGGTGGGGAGTACAGGACTGTGAAAGCATGTTGTTTAAATACAAGTGTGTAAAAGATTTTGTATGCGTGTAAGGGAAATGAATGTGTGGTGACTGTTTGTGTGGTATTTTTAAATGATTTTGAGGTTGTGAACAACATACAAAATGTCTGATCCTTCGCATGATTTATTTATATATAATGGTATAATTTTACATACTGCACTGAAAGCAGAAGCAAAAGATTGTAAGAGAGTTTTTCTTGCTATGATATTAGGCCATATGTTAAAGGCAACTTTGCATGGGGTGGTCAGACTGAAAAACTATTTTCTTTCTTTTATACAAGGTCGTACCTTGAAGCCAAGGCCAGATTTTCCAGGATGTTCACTGGAAGAGGTGTCCAAAGAGGTATATGTAGAAAAACTATCTTTGAAGTCCCAAACCACTGTTGAAACTTAACATTTGGTTATTTTGATACATGAAGCAAGTTGTAATTTATTGCCATTGAATCATCTTTTATTGGAGTAGTTAGTAAACTGGTAAAGAGCATGTCGATATTTGATTGATAATTCATTAAAGACCGCTCTTTATTAATTTTTTAAGAGATTAATGTGGAAATTTTAACTGACAAAAATATATATAATTGCCAAATTTAAAATGATTTTAGAGAAAGCACTCGTTCTTATTATAGGCCCTAATATGTAATTACAGATATCAGAGAACAGTGGACAGTGTATACCAATACAGTGTGACCACAGTAAAGATGAAGATATTAAAGCTCTCTTTGACCGAGTTAAAGAGGAGCAGAAGGGAAAACTGGACATACTGGTCAACAATGCTTACTCAGGTGCAAAGGTACGTAGGTTGATCCAAGAGGTGTTGTACATGTAATCTTTGAGAATTAGACTAAGTTAGGTAAATTTAAAATAAATTCTTGTTTAAATGCAGTCATATAAGCCATCTAATATTTAAAAATCATATATTTCATTTTTAGGCTATAACTGATAATAATGGAAAGCCATTCTGGGAGCAACCAACCACAATTTGGGATGAAATGAACAATGTTGGACTTAGGTCAGCTGAAGATGATAAACGATACATCATCTTGCATAATGTTGCCAAATAGATTGTGGGCATTATATAAAAGGGATGTTTTCAACATAAGCCTGATTTAAAAAAAAATCTTAGTATTGAGTGGAATACATATCAGATATGCTAGTTTGCCAGTCCCTTTTTCTCATATCAGGTATTAAAAGCATTTTTTTTTTCAAATATGGTCTGTTGCATTATTGTCCTTTTTAAGTGCAAACGTGGCTGTTGGTTCCTTCTCAAGAGGCAACCATACCACACTCATCACTGAAACTCCAGAGTTTTTCTCTCCATATTCCAGAAATCACTACATATGCTCTGTGTATGCCAGCCAGATGATGGTGCCAAGAAAACAAGGGCTAATAGTGAATATATCCTCACTTGGAGGCCTGGCCTACATGATGAATGTTTCATATGGAGTTGGCAAGGAAGCAGTGAGTTTTAACAGAATTATACTTTAGAGCATTTGTTTCTTTTTTATTTTTGCTCTGAGGAAATGTGACATTTCCCAATAGTCACTGTGGTAAATATTGACATGAAAAAGAAAGAAATTAGGCCACACTTTTTTATTTTTATGGATGACATCCTCTGGGGACCCCAAAATCGGTGCGAGCGTGCGAAAAAAAAAAAAACAGTCCCCCCCCCAAAAAAAACTGCTTAAGAAAAGTTATGTTTTCAGTACACAGCTGGAAACACTAATTTACCACAGAAACACGTATCAAACTAACAACATGTCTTTATCCATGCTCTCAAAATATTAAAGCATTGTGAATAGGGCCTACTTCGTAGAAAGGTAAAAAGTCATGAATAGGCCCCCCTATATATGCTGCATATTACCAAATCTATTTATTATAAGGTTATTTCATGCATTCTGTTGGTATAGCAATCAATAAAACAAATATCAAATAAACAGCGTGTCTTTATTTGTACTCTCATAAAATTAAAGCATTGTGAACACTTCACAGACTTGTTAAAAAAATGAAGCAAAGATAGGCCTATGCTTCCTACTACCAAATCTAAAAAAGGTAATTTCGGTCGATGCCATTTTGTCTACTTCGACTCACACGTAGCAGCCAACTATCGGGTGGCCTGTCCAACCTTCAGTCCACCAAATACCACGACGCTCTTGT
>NW_019775169.1:0-46686 GCF_001039355.2 Lingula anatina | reverse complement strand
GGGGGGGGGTGGTGGATTATTATTTTTTTTTTATTTGGAGAACGGACAAAAATCGGTGCGCACGTAGGATGTCATCCATAAAAACAAAAAAGTGTGGCCTTAAGACAAATAAAATGTTGAACCGTCTTTGGTTTCCATAATTGGAAAATAGTCTTAGACCACATTCAAATAGATTTTAGATTGATCTATCCCTGTGGGGAGTCTCACTAGATTACTGTCAGCTTAGCCGGCTAAAGCATCTGTCCCGCCTACTAAAAGCTGTAAGGGGGTAATTAACTATGGTGTGCGCTGGGCTGACTGCAATTTAGCATGAACCCCCAGGGAGTTAGGTTTATCTATATCTAAATCTCTGGATCGATCTAAATCTCTGGGAATGCACCCTTAGCAGTTGAATATCTTAGCAGTTGCCAAAAGGTGATATTTACTTTATGCTATAAAGTAAAAGTTTTATATGTAGATTTAAGCCTGTGTATCAGTTCAATAAATTTTGTAAGACCACCACCCTTAAAATCTAAACATAAACAAGGGCATATCCATTTTTTTTTTTTTTTACAAGTTCGAGTGCAAAGATGCAGGCCTTGAATTAACTAACACAAATTACTGGATGTGTGTGTACCTAAGATATTATTCAGTCTTTTTAATGAAACCTCTTCAGGAGATGGACTCTGTGATTGCAAACCCTCGTATTAAGTATGTGTGAAGACAGGTCCCAGGAAGACAAATTAAAGTAATGTAACTGAAAGCAACTGTTACAAATAGGGATCATATCACCTGTGATATGTTTGTGTTTTCAGTGTGACCGCATGGCAGCAGATTGTGCCATAGAGCTGAAGAAGCACAATGTTGCCTTTTTGAGTATCTGGCCAGGAGCAGTTCTGACGGAATTCACAGAGCAGATGATGGAAGGAGACCATTCAGATAAAGGTGATAGTCCCGGGGTATCCAAAGAAATGGTGAGTTAGACTGTGTTTCCCTAAACCCATCTTACTAGCTGGATCCATCTATAACTGCTGGGCTTCTCTCTAAAGTGCTTCCAGTGTAACTGGCTTGATTGCCTGGCACGTCCCCTTGAGTAACTAGGGGGTAATTAACTGTCCTTAATATTACCCCCTAGCAATTTGAGTAGCATGCCAGACATTTAAGCCTCTCACACTAAATGCAATTTGGAGAGAATCCCCACAGAATAAGATGGATCCAGCTAGTACGATGGGTTTATGGGAAGGCTCCCGATGACACATTTTTATGTACAGACTCTTCATTTCTGTTAATTAGCCATCTTCACTCCGTCCATTCGACTTTAAATAGTCCATTCAAAGGAGCAAAATTATGTTTTAATTTTTTTTCACTCAGCTGTAGTTTTCGCCTCTGGTACTGTCTAGTTAATTTTGATTTAGAATAAGCAGACTCATCTGTAGAAAGAGAAGTTTAAGGTGCAGATTGCATATAAACTTTAGTTTCCACTCCAGTGGTGAGCTAATAAAGTTTTCTGACCAAGAACTGAAGGGTGGACCTGCTCCCTTAATTAATGCACTTAAAATGAACAGTGAGTGATGCTGCTCATATGGGTATGGCAATTTCGGTCATGTACCGTCTGATTCCATTGTGAAGGTCATAAACACAGTGACAAATTATTAAAACTTTGTTTTGTTTTTAGGTAGCAAGACTGTTTGCAAATGCAGAAAGCCCACAGTATGTTGGAATGTGCATTGCCAAGCTAGCAGCAGGTATGTCAGAAATCAGGTTTGAGGTGGCCTTTTCGTAGAAAAAGAAATGCCTAAGTTTGATTTTTTTTAATCATTTGGGCATTATTATTTGAATATTTGCTCGATACAATAAAAAAAGATAATAAAGTCACACATGTTTATAGTATGTGTATGAGGTGAGGCTATAGGTTTCAGTTACTTTTTATCAATATGAAATAACAGGCCCGTAGCCAGGGGGGTTCGGGGGGTTCGAAAGAACCGCCCCTTTTGCCGGGAAAAGGTCCACTCTGGGTAAAATTTGTTCTAGGTACATGAAGGTTTTATGGGAAAAGGTCCACTTTTTCAGAAAAAGAACCCCCCTTTTGAAATTGCTGGCTACGGGCCTGAATAAGCATGTTTCTTGAAGTGCATAGCAGTCACATATACAGAGGTCATTACTCATTTTCAGGGAGGGGGGGGGGGGGGGGGGGGGGCCTTTTTNTACAGCTTCCCAGAGAAAGTTTGAAATTTTCGGTCAAATTCAACATTTTGTAACCACTAGCAAAGAATGACAGCTGTATTTCGTCATACTAAGTGAGTATGTTAAAAATCAGGTTTCTGGTGGCCTTTTCATAGTAAAAAAATGTCCAAGTTTGATTGTTTCAGTCATTTGGGATTGTTATTTGAGGATTTGCTCAGTGCATTAAAAAATATCACAAATTTTAAGAGTATGCATGCAAGGTGAGAATATACATTACTATTCATCTTTATCACCGTAAAATAAACATTCTCCTAAAAAGTTCATAGCAGTGAATTAGATCGCATAAAATACCAATTTCTAATGGTGATGTAAGTGTTCAGAAAGTCAAGGTAAAAAATTAGGGGAAATGTGATTGGGAAAGAGAAAAAGAAGAGAAAAAGAGGAAGAATGCATTAGCTGATATGAACAAGTGATTTATCTATTACATTGATATTTCAGATCCTAATGTGATGAAGAAAAGTGGAAAAGTTTTGATGACAGCAGATCTTGGACAAGAATACGATTTGACTGATATAAATGGTAAGATTTGTTATATTTTTTAATGTTTAATTTTTGAAAACGTTAACTTTAAAGGTAATCTGCACATGTTGGAAAATGCCTAACAGTCACATTTTTATCCTGCAATATTCTTATTTATAATATATTTATTCATTGTAACGTATGCATCTACATGGATAGATGAAAATGTACTAATATATATTTTATATATTTTATATTTTCCATTTCCCTAAAGTCTCTATTACCCTCTCAGCCAATTAAAAATGGAATAAAACATCCAATCCAAGTGCAGGGATGAGTCGAGATGTGATCCATGTTTACTTATCTTTTGAACAAGGATAGGAACATGCTACATTGAACTTGTTTTTACTTTGAATGGTGAATTTTGAATTTATATATTTTCCCTGATCTCTACCAAAATACCATTGGATGTAAGTGGAAATATTTTGTTTTTTATAAAATAAAGCAATGCCTTTTTACAGGTAAAAAACCATTAAACATGCGGTCCATTAAAGACTTGATGTTTCTGAATGGGAACTCCTGGCTTTCTGCCGTCACTCCTGGAGCCATCAAGATACCTCTCTGGATGATGTCTATGAGAGGAAAGAAGTTGTAAATAACCAAACTAAAGACAGGAGCCTAGATTAACATACACATACCACATGTTTTTACAGCATCCACAGGGTACTGTATGGCATGATATTTAGCCAAGATCCTCGGGGTATTCTGTCATATATTTAGACAAGATCCAAAGGAGAGACTGTTTATATATTCAGAATAGATGGATTTTCTGTTATATATTTGTACTGGCTCAATAAGGTGCTCTGTCACATATTCAGACTGGCTCCACAGGGTACTCTGTCACATATTTAGGCTGGATCCACAGAGTTCTCTGTCACATATATATATAATGAGGCTGAATACAGTGAATTCTGCTACAGTTATTTTAGATACACAGTGCACTCCTTATGTAGACTTTGGGCTGGGTACACTGCCATATATTTTATATCTTTAAAATTTTTCAAAGCTGTGAATAATATATAAGCATATGTGATTATGTAGTTATTTTTGATTGGCGATAGTAGCCAAAGCTAATTGTACTTAAATTTGCACTGTAAAGGCTGCTATTGTCTCACTGGGAATTTGTGCCTGTCTGGTACCCAGGCTCTGTTATAATACTAGTTTGTATCATGATGTTGCATGGGAGAAAGTCAGGGGTGGATCCAGAGATATTTTCTGACAGGCTTCCAAATTATCTTTATTGACCGTCTTCGGACAGAAAAAATTAGATACCCGTCAATGTAAACTTGAAAAATCTGACCGGTTTCCGGAAGACCCAGAAGACGGTCTTAATCCGCCTCTGAAAGTCACCTGTATTATACAAACCAAGGAACTTATGGCCAGTATATCTGAATAGGCCTTTTGCAGCTAGCATAGATGGCTAGATGTTGACTTCTTTTGTTTACTGCAGAGCTTGTTCTCAAGTAAACAAAAGAATGCTGCAGAGCGAGCTCTTCAGTAAACGAAATGAAATCATCTTGCTTTAAAAGGCCTGTTGGGTCCAAAGAGATGTATGATGTTTTCCATGTAACAGAAAATTTCCACATTTTTCTAACTGTGATACAAATCCCTTTTTTCTTTTTCTCAACAATAAGTATCAGCATGCTTGGAGAAATTCAAAATAACTCCAAAACTCTACTTGTCCTAGCATTTTTTTACAGGGGTGACAACTCCACCTTCTCTAGGTGAACTGATGTTGGGTAGTCACTGGTGTCATGTGCAATGTTGTGACGTCTGTTTTAAAATGTAATATGCAGTATAAAAGTCAACTTTAATTCCACATTTATCTTAGTTTAAAACAACTACCAGGGTAGATGAACCAAAACATGAACACGTTTTCAAAAAAATAAAAGGGAAAAAGAAAAAGAATGAATAAAATACCAGATCTATCATCTGTCCACAAGGTATGTACCAGTCAAAAGTAAAGTAAACTTTAACATTTATTTGATATTTTGTAGGAAACATTCTTTAATTAAGCAGTTATTATGGTTTTTTTCACCTGTGTATTTTTTTTTTAAGTATAGGAACCGATTTTTATGTATGTGCATGTGCAGCCTGTAGACTTCCTGGCTCTGTCATACTTTCTATTTTTATACATTTTATATTTTTTTAGCTGTTACATTAATTTTTTTCTATACTTCGATATCAGAATTAGAATAGCAATAGTCAAAGTTACACACTTTAAAATGATTATCAACAGCAAGTTTCATACAATCAGATAAGGTTATTGATTCTGAAGTAAGAAAAGTCTGCGCCAGCAGCTTTTTAAACATTTTTCTGTCGTGAAAGGTATTTTCTGATTTATTGAACTGTTTAATCACTGAAGAGAAATTTAATCCCTTGGCAAATAAAACACTCCATCAATTACTGTATGTTTTTTGTAATCCCCAAAACACTACTTGTTGATGCTTAACTAATTATCATAAAACCTTGGTCACGCCATACTTATCAGTCATTCGGATTACCATTTAAATTTCCTGGTCAGCTAAACAAGAAGTGAAAGTCATAAGCCTAGAACGATGAGCCAACTTATGTTTCAAAAATTGAAATTTTATTGCTCGGCGTGTAAGATGTTCCCAGTGCATTGAATATATGGTTATTAAGGCCAGTACCACTGCCATTCACTTAATATCTCGTCCCATTGCGTTACGTTTATGCCCAACGACGATGCGTATTCGTCCCCATAGTATACCAGTAGTTCGTCCCCCACATTTAATGGCTTGATAGCTTCGTAATATATCTGGCCAAAATACACGAAAGCTTCCATGTTTTGCTCGCTTGGCGTACGGGCGCAGTTGATATAACGCAACCAGTTAGATCTGGAGGGATCCTGGGCGTCGACGTAATGGCTGGGGGTGTCACCATTTAAAATCTATAATAATCAATCAATCAATCAATAATCATTATAAAATGTTAGAATTAAAAATGTGTGTGTGTGGGCACTTGTCAGTTGCGCTTTTATGAACTAATGCTGTTTTTTTTTTTAATTTACCTTGCAAACACATTTATAGAGTACAGCCCCATTTATACCTTGGCCCTCGTTGTTCAATGAATTATACTAATACGCATATGATTATATAAATTGATACCGCGCTGTACATAAGTTGCCACATACTTCCATTATATGCTGTCATTATTATTATATTATTCATATAGATTAAATTTATTACTTTTTGAGTCGTGCATCTGGCAAATTATGCGATATAATTTACGCTACTGCATGCTTTCGCAATACCTTCATACCCTGCCTGTAAACATGTATATTTATACAGAAGCAACTGAGGGCTTGTAGTTCTTGATATCGATCATCACTTTCCAGTACGGCGGACACTTAATTGTAGCCACCACCACCACCCCTCCACACACACACACACACACAATCCCTTTACCCTGTCCACTGCGTTTTCTATTAAATAGTCACTAATATAGATTTTGTGCTCTTGTTGTATACTGGGAATTGACAGATGTAGGAAGTGGCGCCTGTTTCAAGAATTTGAGACGACAAAGCGTTTTGGCTACAAGTGTCGTAAACTGAAATTTTTAAAAGAGTCATTTGAATATGGAAGAAATTTACGATTACTTTCGTAAAAATTAAAATTCTTGTCTTTGCCGCTGAAGTGAAGTACGTTCATGTCCCGATAAAGAAAGAGTTGGAATTCTCTCTCTCTCTCTCTCTCTCTCTCTGAACAAAAAGAACGTGGAAATCATTTATGAACCAACCAACCATATCCTTGGTCCAACCAGGGAATTATATCGGATATAATTCCCTGGTCGAACACATCCTCTTCGTCTGTAGTAAATGCAATCTCTCCCTCGTATGGACCAAAACTTACCCCACTGGGCAGAAAGTTGAAAACGAACACACCTAGACCTTAAAGGGATAATAACTCTTCGTATGAAATCCATATTTCACAATAAAAACATTGTGAATAACTCATAGAAATATAATATATTCTGTTTTACCACAAAAACGGCAGTTATAGCTATTATTCTGATATCTGAGCTTGTCTTTAGACCACGTGACCTCCATTGATGGCTATACTCTGTTAAAATCTCTTAAGAGATTTTAACATAAAACAAACTTTTTAGAAAAAAAAACCAGGGACTAACTTTGAATGTAAAAATGGATTCATTTACCATTGGTAAGTATGGGAAAATTGTTGTTTACTCCAGGAAAATTCATTTTTTGGCCGAAATAAAGAGTTATTATCCCTTTAAATACAAATTAAAATTCTTGCTTTTGCCTCTATATTCATGTCCTGATACAGAAAAATAGTTGGAATGCTCTCTCTCTCTCCCTCTCTCTCTCTCTGAACAAAAAGGAGCTGGGAAATCGATCAATACCAATCATGTATGTACCAACCAACCAACCATATCCTTGGTCCAACACATCCTCTTCATCTGCAATATGTACAATCTCTCCCTCGTATGGACCAATGCTTACTCCACTGGGGAGAGGACTGAGAACGAACACACCCAGACCTGCGTCGGGGATCCTTGACGTGGTAATCTTGAAAAAAGGAGGCACGGTCTTATCTGCTCTTTCTGGATCTGAAGCAGCGAATGGAACCTAAAGATACAGTTTCAAAAGTTATGTTGTATATACTTGCATTTAAGGAAATGGTATTGCATAAATTCTAGTCACATTTGAAAAAGGCAGATCATAAAATGGCTCACGACTCCTACCCTCTAATTTAATAGCAGCTTACATAAACTGATTTCTGGTATAACCGAGCTATTTCGAACAGTAAATACAAAATGCGTTTCCCTCTAATAAGACGCCTATGCTTCAGTCGAAAATTCATAAAAGAAAACTGAGTTTACTGCAATGATTACGCATCTGGAGCATCTTTGAAATTTTACCTGAATGACAGCGTTTGCCACCGGCGTGTCTAGTATATGATAAGGGGGACCTTTCACAGGGCAGGACCCGGTATATATCGCCGTCTTCTCAGCAATATATTCTAGAAATGGATATCTAATTACATTCTGCAATATTCGCCAAAGTCATTCAGAATGCTGGCACTGACTGTGTGCGCAGCATTCGTTTCTGGTTCAAAAAGGTGAGCAAAAGAGACCTCCTTCATAAAGGAAGTAGTGAGTAGATAAATAACTGCATAAAATGAGACGAAAATAGAGAAATTGAAATGAAAACGTGAGAGAAAACGCCATATGCTCCATAAGCCCTTGTAATCTACGACCGCTGAAGCCAAAATTTGGTTTGCACATCAAAATCACAAGCCCTTATATTAATGTCTCGACAAGCACTAGAAATCCTATCACTTACTAATTATATATACAACATGTGTCACGACTTCGCTCAGGTCATGATGTGAAGTATACAGATGAACAGTGGAACACTTTAGGCTCAGCATGACGATGATGATAATCATGATGTTAGTTATGAAATAGCAGTGGACGATTTAGAGGGCGGGTCAGGGGGGTCCTGATCCCCCTTCGATTTCTGAAAAAAAATCACACCAATGGTCCCCTCCTGAAATTATAATTTTGACTAGCTGTATCATAGTTCTAAACCGTACCAAATGGCACCGTTCGCCCTCTAAAATACCAATTTTTGGGGACTATAAGCAGGCTCCGAACCCCACGCCGAGGGGGTGTGGGGAGAGTCGCCCCCCCCCCCTTCAAATAATCCTGGATCTGCCCCCGAATAGCATCAATAAAATATAAATGAGAAGCTTGTCAGTTTTCGAACCTTCACCTGCTGCCTTGTGTACAGAAAAAACGAGGAACCCAACCGCAACATGCAGCACTTCTGTATACATGTCCGAAGAACACCGAAATCCTTGCCGTCCCTTGGCTCAAATCTTGGACGTCCAAATTAAAAAGAACCTGTCTATAATGTTCACTCCTGTTGAACGGGTCTTTATCCATATGTCGCAGGTTATGTGCGGGCAAAGGCTGCGGGTTGCATGTGACAACAGAACAATGATAGAGTTTTGCATGGCTGTAATAGAGTTACATGTGGGTTGCCGTGAAAACAAATTAGAAAGCTATTTATGATATTTATGGGCACGTGTTACCTTATGATATTAGGGTCCTCGAAAAAAGTATACAAAATTTAAGTATTGTAGTATATATAACCTAAGATGCAATATTTTGGTATCAGCCTACTAGCGGACCCTTTAGTCAGAAGGTAGGAACGTGTCGTCTCTCAGAAAAGTCGTTACTCAATTATAATCAATAATAATCTTACAATTACCATTTAAAAAAATCAAAGAGCGCTGTGAAATCCAAAACTGGTTAAAGAAAAAGAAAGGAGTTTGTTGTGATTAATGGAATAGGTAGATACATGTATAAGGTCAATATTTGCTCATACCCAATTTGTTGACGGGTTATTAACACAGATTTTAATTCTGTTTATCATAATCTATTCTTGACTTCAATTTCAGTGTCAATTTTCACACTTGCAGCTGCATCTTTTCAAAATGCAGTCGCATTTCCTAAATCAATTATTTTAAACAAGAAAGCCATTGCGAGGAAATCTTTGTAAACGCTATTTCCGTTTAGAGCTTATATTCCTAATTACATATGTTTTGGAAATTATTCAACTGTTTCGTCTTATATTTTCTAGATGTTGGAAACATAAAAAAAAAACATTCCAATCAGCATATTTTTGCAAATAAATAAGTCACCTACTTTTTTCCTTTATTTTTATTTTCAGGTTTATCTACCGCAACCAAACATATCTCAGCACATCTATCGCATCTGTTTTCAGTTCTGCTTGATCATTTCTTTGCCATAGTAGTGCGTTTTCACACGAAGAAGTTTTGAGCATGCACCAAAGCGTGCTGTTCGTGACGCACTGAAAAACATAGAACTCATGTTCATATATTATATCTAAGCCACATCCTCGCATGACGAGAAAAGCATCCACCCCTCCCCACCCCAAAATGTGCAAAAAGCCACGACTTCATGCCTCCCCTCCCCCTTGTGGGCAGGGACTGATTATTTCTAATCGTTTTTATATAAATAATAATAATGATAATAGAGCAGAAAAAGACTAAGCAGCGATCATATGTATTACTTGAACTTTATAGGGCTTCATTGCGTTTGCCTTATGATAGTTGAATTGATCATCACCTAATCGTTACAAAAGACGTAGAGTCAACAATTACAGGTGGCAGAGGCGCATACCAGAAAGTAGCATCAAGTCAAATTTAATGGAACTATAGATAATTGTTAAGTTATTACGTATACAGCCAAGAGTTCGGACCCCCCCCCCCCCCCCCCCCACCGCCCCACAATCCATCCACCCACCCAATGTAATGTGCGGGCCACGTCGAAATTTTAGTATTGACTTTGATTTTCCATTGCGACTCACGTGTCTTGGTATGAATACACGTAAGACAAACGTTCTGGAACCCTTATCGCTCTACCGAAGAACTTTGATAGGTCTAAATCCACTAAGTTGTATCAGCTGTGAATGCCACCTAGCCTAGATTTCATAATTTAATGACCGACCTCCATGAGTAAACATTGAAACACTGCCTGATAAAGAGAGCGTCCGTGGGACTTTGGAACGAAAAACAAAAATTCCGAATCTTTGGTCGTCTCATTGTCGATTTTACAGTATTTTTCTGACGAGAACCTTATCGGAAATCCAAACTATAAAAAATAACCTATAATATATATTTTAAAGCACACTGTATAAACCTGGTCTAAGTCAAATAAGAAGCTATATACCGGTACATAATACATTCCCTTTAATAGCATTTAAGTCGAGCCTAATGGCGCACTTATAAGCAAAGGAAGTAAATTTGGTTCCCCAGAAGATTATAAAATGCTCCTGAGACGGGTTATTGAAGAACAAAACATTAAACAGTGAAACAACAAAGATTGTAGGTTACGTCCCTTAAATATTATGCAATTGGACCTTATCAGGTGGAACCTACTGTGGGCTATTGATGCACTGAGGCAGCACCAACCGGTGATCAGGTGAGTATAGTCAAAGTCAAAGGCTAGATTTTTGCTCAAAAAGTTCAGTGATTTGAAATAACGAGCTTGTAGTAAAGATGCATGTTTTAACATTAAAATGTAGGCCTGGTAGGATTATTTTCAGGGATAATTGGTTATCAGATTTTATGCAGATGGGTCAAAGAGCAGCTGGTCGAGTATAGGCTAACTAAACGTAACTGTTATGTATGCAGGCGATTCTAACGGGTGGGACTCTCCTCCGCCCCTTCTCTCCTACCCAAAGTACGAATCAAATGATGTTAAAATCCCTTTTTACAAAGCTTTTATAGTTTTAATTGATATTAATACATAAACCATGGATGCTACTTTATTAATTTTCCAAATGTATGGTTTACCATTAGATTTTTATAAACTGGTTACTCCCCACCTTGCATGATAATGTATATAGATATGGATTCTTGTTGGGAGAATCGT
This sequence comes from Lingula anatina, assembly GCF_001039355.2. Next base: position 35,496 of record NW_019775169.1, on the reverse strand, counting down.
TACCCCCTCCCCCCTCCCCCTCCGCCACCCCCCTCCCATAAAAAAACATTTCGCACACGATCATTTTGTACCTGAACAACAAAATGAACTAGTGGTTTTACAATCCGTAATACATTCAGATTATCAAAGTTTATTAAAACCTGCGGTGGAAAATGTTTTTATGTACTAAGCCCATTTTACATCGAGCGGGATAGGACCTAGTCTGTACGGGAATGGTAGTCCACTAGGAACCGTAGTCAGTTTCTCACTACTTTGTACAGGTGATATTCGTCCCATATACTAACCCCTATACTACGACTAACCCTAACCTGTAGGGCCTACTTATAGTGTGGGACCGCGGATTTCCATTACTAGCACCCCATTTCCATAGATTTTAGATCGATCTATCCCTGTGGGGAGTCTCACTAGATTACTGTCAGCTTGGCCGGCTTAAGCGTCTGTCCCGCCTACTAAAAGCTGTAAGGGGTTAATTAACTATGGTGCCCGCTCGGCTGACTGCAATTTAGCGTGAACCCCCTGGGAGTTAGGTCGATCTAAATCTTAATCTTTAGATCGATTTAAATCACTGGGAAAGCACCCTAGGACTACCATTCCTGTCACACCTGTATACATCGAGAGGTCCTAACAAGTCACTACGCTACAAGAGTTTTTACTCCCTTTAACAAGTGCGGTTCCTGCTGTTTAGTTTTAATTTTAGAGTTAGTTCACATTGTCTGTGCTCCGTTTTGCTGACTATTAAACGTAAGACCCTGCCTAAGTACGCACCGGTTCAGTTTATGAGACAACTAATTACTATCCAGCCTGGATAGTAATTAGTTGTCTCATAAACTGTGTCCTTCACATTAGAATGTCATTAAGCGTGTCAAAGCTGTAATGAGGTTATGGACCCAGATTTCAGATTATCGTGGAGTGTTTTCAAATATGTGCTCTAAAATATATGTTATTCTTTACAGTGCTAAGAGATGGACAATTTGACACCTCTTGCAGGGCAAGTCGCCGTAGTAACAGGGGCGACCAGAGGCATCGGTAGAGGAATAGCTCTACAGCTAGGAGAAGCAGGAGCCACTGTTTACATTACTGGTCATTTTTAATTTTTTCAACAATTTTATCTCTCATGGAGAGGCATTAATTTTAAATTGTAGATAGTGGTTTTACAGCATACGCAAACACTAACATGCGTTAACTGTTAGCATTTCCATTTATACGTTATTTTTTTATCTTCTACTTAATGTTTAGCTCATATAGTAGATGCCACAATAAGTTAAAATGTGCTAACTCATGAATTTTCTTGCTGATGAATTATATCAATTTCAACATAATGTATTTAATCATAAATTCGCATGACGTCAGTACCAGAATTTAATTTTCTTCATGAAACAAGCTGGTTGTTTTCATCCAATTTCTTGTTGATTCATCACGTCTATAAAATCAATGGCTAACTAGATATCAAACTTATATTAGGCAGGACTTTGAAATCGAAAGGAAATTCCAAGCTATCTTTGGAGGGCACCGCAGAAGAGGTAAAGCTAGATTCTTTCCGCACCTAACACATCTTAAATGAGTATTAAATGAGTATTGCTTCACTGTCAGCTTAATCCATGAATCTAAAACCCTCGTAAAACAACTAGGAGGGAGGACGCAACATCATCAGAGTGTATTATATGTAGTGAAATCTAAATGTAATATATAATATAAAATTGAAGTCACAGTAACCATCTACTGACAGACAGCGTGTTTATTGCCTCGAAATGTTTTGTTAAAATCGTTTCAAAAGCTCAATATAGCACTTGCAATATTGTTTAAATATAAACCAATGAAAAATAAGGTTTACTTGAATTGACATTACTAAATAAAAGATAGATTTTAAAAAACGTGACTACCTGAACCTGGAGGAGGATACTGAAATCTGGCACTGCAAACGACAGAGGCATGCTGATTTTACTAGTGTACGTGTGAGACTCAGGTTGGTTCTTGTACACGTAGTATACTTGACTGGTGGAAATAGAAAGTGCAGCAATCTATGTCAGTGCACATTACAGCCCTCATTTCATCAATTCTAGATCGAGAGTAGAGGCGGCAAAGGCATACCTGTTCAGTGTGATCACAGTAAGGATGAAGAAATCAAGGCGCTGTTTGACAGGGTGAAGGCTGAACAACATGGCAGACTGGACATACTGGTCAATAATGCCTACTCTGCAGTAGAGGTAAGGGGGGCTTTCAAATTGGAATTCTGGGAAGGGAATAAACTAGAATGGGAGGAAAATCCCTCCACTAATCTCCCTGAATTGTCATTTTTCCAACAAGATGCATATCCCGTAATTTTTCTAAACTCTCAACTGTACAAAATATAAATAAATAAATAGATAAGTAGATAAATAATCTTTTTAATCTATAAATGTGAGTCATCCCATCCTTGGTAAAATATATGTACGTGAGATAAAGTGATGGGGAATGGAATTACGCATTCTTCTTTATTTTAGAGAGTTCTAGGCAATATAAACCAACCTTTTTGGGAGCAAGAGCCAGAAATATGGGACGATGTCAACAATGTTGGTCTAAGGTGTATATCATTATGATTTCAGTGTTATCATTAATTCCATGGTTGTTATTTTTTCATTTTGTTATCAATTATTAGAAACAAACTCTCCCATTCCCTCTCATATTATTTTATTGTAAATGGTTGTATGAGAGAGAAGGAAAAAGTGAGGGAAAGCCTTTGTTTCATTGATAAGACAAACTAATAATATAGGCTTATAGAAAATATACTTTGTTTTTAAGCTTTACCTATTCTGAACTAATTCTTGTTTGTTGTATTGTCAGTTCTATGCACATTTTCCCACTGCAAACTGAATGCTTGTATAAAAACAACTAAAAAGGGTTGAATTCTGAATTTATTTGGCACGAGTCATTGCTTTAATCCTCATTGGACAAAGCACAGCGGTAACATAGCTGTGCCCTTACCAGATAACAGATTAATTTTTCTCAAGATATTCACAGATATGTCTGCAGATATAAATGGACGGTCATTTAGTTCTCTGTGAGAAATTAAAATTAGAAGATTGACCATATTTACTCAGAGACATTATCTATGAGTATCTAACGAAAAATCAGTCTGAGGCCCTGATAGAGGGTAACATACTGTAGCTGCTTCACGCCCCTCTTTTTTTTTATAAATATAATCTGAACTCTTTTGTAGAAATCATTATGTGTGTTCAGTGTATGCGGCTCGCCTCATGATTCCTCGAAAGCGCGGCCTGATCGTGAACATTTCCAGTATGGGAGGCCTGAACTATCTCTTCAATGTTGCATACGGTGTAGGGAAAGCTGCTGTAAGCTTTTTTAGAATATTAATCTAAACAGAGAGTGTTGTACTAAAAATCAAAATAAGTTGCTTTTCTTGGTATAAAGGCTTCGCACATTTTTGTGCACCTGCACGCACACGCACGCACACATTAAAATTGTGAGCTAAATATGTCTGCCATATGCTGCTAGGTCAATTTGTTTGCTTTTTTCTGCTTTCCTAACATGCATTTTACATATATATCATTTCAGTATTCTTTTTAAACATTGTTCATTGTTAAAACAAAAATTAATATATGTTGAATTAAGAAAATCACAGGATATTTTTGTTGTCAACTTTAACTCAATTACTTTATTACATGATGTGTGATAAATTTTGCTTTTATCACAGAAAATTATGATTATTCGTAAAATAAAGATATTATCATGTCAACAAATTGTGAGATATTGAGCAAATGTTTATTTTATTCCTTCATCAGGTTGACAGATTAGCAGCGGACACTGCTCATGACCTGAAAAAATATAACATAGCTTCTGTCAGTCTTTGGCCAGCGTCAGGACCTGTGCAAACAGAGTTGGCTATCGATATGCTGGATGACTCAAAAATCCATGTGGAAGGAGTTCCGGCAGATATGGTAATATACCGCAGGCTCATAGCCAAGGGGGTTTCGGGGTTCGAAAGAACTGCCCTTTTTGTCAGGAACGGGCTCATTCTGGGTATAATTTGGTCTAGGTTCACGAAGGTTTCATTGTAAAAGATCCACTTTTTCGGCAAAGGAACCCCCTTTTCAAATTGCTGGCTATGGGCTTGCAATGTGTTAATTTTAAGTCTTTTAAGGATAACTTTGTCTCATAACATAAATATATCAGTGACTTTTCTACAGTGACTGAACTACAGTTAAATAAACAATCATTATTTTAAATGTATTTATTTATTTTTTCTTTTGCTTTCAGTTGAAACATGTTTGGTGTGAAAGCGAGTCCACCGAGTATAGTGGGAAGTGCATTGTTGCCCTTGCAACAGGTGAGTTATTTTGGTGAAGAAAATTGAATGCATTCCCAAGTTCTGATGAAAATAAAAATACCAAATTTTATCAATCTATTCAATTATTCATTTATTGATATGGTTGCAGCTCAATGGCTTGAAACTGAAAATAAAATGATATAAGAAGTCTGTCTGTGTGTGCGCTTGTGTGTGTGTTTGTGTGTGTGTGTGTGTGGGGGGGGGGGATACATTGAGTAGGGGTGTGTGTGAAGAAGATGACTTGTATTAAGCCAGATTGGTCATACAATCAACTGTTTTACTAAGAAAAAGTTACTTTTATGATTGTTTTGTTCTTTATAAATATTTTTTCTCATCAGACCCAAACATTATGCAGATGACTGGAAAAGTGCTTTTAACAGCAGAACTTGGAACTAAATATGGTTTTAAAGACATAAATGGCAAGTAAAACCATTCTTCACAAGTAGTAGCCCTAGTATTATCTATTATATTCATACAACAGTGTGTGGGGAACCCCCTTAAACCATCCCGGGGCCCCCACATTACATAAAATACCCTTTTTATAATATAACCCCCAGGGTTTGTGCACAATGGGCTCACATCTTTGGATAATGCTATCTGTAATACTGCTACAGAGATTCCCAGGTTCCTTGTCTTAAATTCTGCACACGGAAAAGAATGAAACGACTCCATGTTGTAACTTCAACAGAATATATTTTGCTACACTAAAAGTTACATGATGCAAGTATGACCTCTCTCCTCCACTCTCTAGCTATCTCCTCTAGATTTAAGTTTACAGATTTTTTATACTGAACTTTATCAGTTAAACTGTCCATCACATAACTTAAAAACTGATTGGTTACTTCATACACAAGTCCACCCTCTTCCAGGTAGGCACTCCTAATAACACCCTGTAATCAGGTTCTAACAGCTTGCTGGCTTCGGAACAAAGGACATTAAAATTTGAACTGCAAGGTGTCAAGCATTATCTGAACAACTTGTACAACTTGGCTTCCCATGTCTGAATTTTATCAAACAATGGCTTCCTCTGATTGAGTTAATACAACATTATGTATGAAAGTTTTAAAAGTACTAATTACACTTTTTTCTATACACTATGGTTCCTGACAAGTGTTAACTTAACATCAGATGGGATTTTGTGTCATAATTATAATGAAGTCTAGTTTATATTAAGAACTATTTTCAAGCAAATGCGGTCTGTACTTACATTACTGGAACTTGGGATTGATATTGTATTGTTAATTTATGTTTAAGATAAATGCAATATTTGAAAAAATTATTTTCAGGAAAATGTCCACCTAACATGCGATCTATATCTACACTACTGAGAATGGGAGGCTACATTAAACTGGCAAGTTGGATACCATCCTGGTTAAAAATACCAATGTTTATATGGAGTGCTCCTGCATATAAATTTTAACTATATTTACTTTAGTTTTTGGTCTGTAACACAGAATCTTAATGATATCACCAATAAGAATAACTGCCAAATCCATTGAGCTGATCTGTATGTATCTTACTAATGCCTTCCAGTTTTGTATGATTTTTTTTGACTTGTCGACAGAAATAGAATTGATAGGGTCACAGATGGAAATAGCCTTATTCAAAAATATTTCTCTTGGATATAAATTTTAAGTGTACATGAACAAAATTTTGTCAAGAGGCACCACATAAGGCTGGCAAGACTGATTCTAATCTGGTGCAAGAGGATTCTTCAGTATAAGAGAGAGGATACTTTTTATTCTTCCATTAATGAAACCGAACTTTACAGAATGGCTGAAAGGGATGCACACACTTAAAACCTCCAATTTTCACAGATGGGAATCGAAGCATTTTACTGTACATTTTAAACAATCAGATTAAATTATTTGTTTTATTTCTCATTTGCTGTCCTCTTATTTCACTATTGTTTCTCATTTTCAATTTGAAACAAAATCAGAATACTTCTAAAACATATTTTATTAAAAACTTTCATTTGGAAAAAGTATAAAAAGGTTCTAATGCATGGGCGGTCTTGCTTAACATGATTAACTTGGAAAGTTCTCGTAGTTTTTCTAGAAATCATCAGAGGCAACATCCTTCTGTAACCAGAGTTTGAAACAGAAGTGGAGCAAGACACCAGTATAGTCTGGTTGCACTTCTCAGACTCCCATATGTTGATGAAACCAACGGCATTTTGTTTGCACCTTTGCATCCTTTGGGCATCACACGGTTTAGCTTCAATGTTCAGAATGCACGTGGGCAGTAAGACAATGCAACAATTTCTCATCTCTAGTGATCTATCTGACCCTCTCGCATCTTCAACTTTAGAAAGTCTTGGAATGCCTCGTCTATACAAGTGGAGAAGATATGGAAGAATGATGCCGTTTTCTTCCTTACAAGGAGACAGACTCATCTCTAACATAAAATCAAAGATTCTGCAAAACAGTACATCTTTTCTTTAATTTTTCCACAAGGATATTTTACCGTGCTGACTCAACACGACAGAACTCTCTGCTCTGTCATACCCGAATCATTTGTTACATTCTCCTTGGGCGCTGCCCTCACATTACAGTGCAGCATCACCAGTCTGTCTGACAATAAATAGTCCTATGGCCACAGGGCGTGTCCCTTTACCGTGGTGGGGGTCCCCTCATCCCAGGGGGCATGCCTCTCATCATCCCTGGGGGTGGCCCCCTCATCATCCCTGGAGGTGGTCCTCTCATTCCTGGGGGTGGTCCACCTCGTCCTGGGGGTCCTCCCATCATTGGACCTGGCCCTCTCATGCCTCCTCTCATTGGAGGACCTGAAAGAACACCAAAATTTTACTTTCAAATATCTCAGCATCTGGCACTGAATTTAAGATCTGGTCAAAAACATGAATATTATTTTATCTATAACTGAATAACTTTTTAATTTGGACTTTCCTTACTGGAAGATTGTTAGCCCTTATTAAGTATATGGATTAATCCCATTTAATCATATAATCTTTTAAATAGAAGTCCACTTCATTTCATCAGGGTGCAAAATAAGCTTTCAGTGTGTAACCACTACTAACACTAACTTAACATTTACATAAAACTACCTACCTCCTGGCTGCATGATCTGTTGTGATGGGCCGCCTACCCCTCTAACTGGACCCTGAAGACCTGGGGCTGCACCCCCCATTCCTCCTGGAACACCACGCCCTGCAGCACGACCCATACCTGGACCTGGGCCAGCCCCTGGGAGGGGAACTCGGGCCATTCCCTCCTGCATTTAGAATATAAATGTATTAATGAATTTTTAGCATACAATCCAAATTCAGAAGCAACAGATACTATTTTGAACAGTCAACATGTCATTCAGAGACCCAGCTTAATAATAATAAAACCAAAAAATCAATTATCTTTCATTTCAATATCGATTTAAGATGACCAGAGTCCAATACACAATAAACTGTGGGTTTCCTAGCACAATTCAAATTACCATTCCAAGCAACGGATGGCCTGTGATTTTTCTAAAATATAATATCGATGTTCAGTGAGCTGAAGTTTTCCTCACGCCACCCCAGAGGGGAGTCTGAAACTCTAGCCTGAGTCATCACAACATCTTTATATTTAGAACAAGAAATAGTCTTTCTAAAAGTTTCCAGGTTTATCTAAAAAAAAAAAAAACAGTAAATAAATGAAAAAAAAATTAAACTTGAAAAGGTGAAATATAGTGATTATTGTCATAACGTTAATGAATTATGAAAAATATTGAAATAAATGTCTTATGTATGATGGTGGTGGTGCTGGGAGGGAGGTGGGGGGCATACTGCATAACTACAAAATGTGTCAGTCTATATCATTATACACTCACGTCAGCTGGGGGTGGCCCCTCCACGGTCATAGACACCAAGTTTTCCCCTCTGAGAAGAACTAGTCCCAACACACGCTTCTCTTCTCTGGCTTCTGTCTTTGCAGTTTTTGGTTTGATTCTCCTGAATTCATCACAGTCGCCCAAAATGAGGTTCATGTGTTTGTCGAACGCTTTAAATGTGCCGATGAAGACACGCCCGTCCTGCAGAGCACATCGCACACGGTAGTTGATGTGCTGCAACATTTTTGAACTCTTGCCGGCCACCTAAGATTTTTTAATTTAACGTGATTATTATATGGTTTTAACAACTTCAAAAAATAAAAGATTTCACATAATTTTCAAATTACTAACAAGAACATAAAACCGTTTTCCAATTTCTACGTGATCACCCTTGCTTAAATTAAATTTCAAAAGAATGCCCAGTTAAGTTTGTATAAAACAGTTACTTCATAATAATTCTTTGTTTACGACTGAACGGACCCCCCCTCCCCCCTTTGAATCTGAGGAATAACATTAACAAACTGTATTCTCTCATAAAAATGAACGAGGATTGATATTCTGAGTTCATCTTAAACTAACATTAAACCACACTCACCATGATTGCAGAGTGGATGACGGCCGATATTTGCAGAAATTAAGAGGGTACCAAGTACGCCTCTGATTATCACGTCTATGTTTTCAATATGGCGGCGCACGCGGGTTAAACGCACCGGTTCCGGGTGCGCGCGCAGCCCTCAGGATAATTTAAAGAAGGGGGGGCGGATGCGAAGCCGACCCTACCCCCCCCCCACCTCCACCCCTGAAGATTCCTCGAAGATTACTAGTAATGTTGTTTTGTTACTTTTACAGGAAAAATAAAGATAGACGGACCCTTAGACCTCATGCCATATTTTTCTACTTTCTTAATAAATGGTAGTCTCATCCCTGATCAACAAATTTTCAACAATATTAAGTTATCAAATGAAACAAAAATGGTTCATTATTAAAATAATGACAATATTCTGCTCGAGTTAACCTTGAGCAAACTTCGATAAAATTTACCTGTATACAATTTATATGATAACTTATATAGTGAAGAGAATCAGTGGCAGATTTAGGGGGATATTGGGGGGTCCTGCACATCTGCAGACCCCCCTTCAAATACCGATAATCCTGCATCCGCCCCTGGGAATATTTAATCCACCTCAACTAGACATCAATTAAATGACTACTAAGAAAACTTAAGATGGGAATGCATGTACCCTGCTAACTCTAGACACAAAACAACGGATTACTTTGAGCAAAGCCTTACTTTGAACAAAACAAGGTATAATTTTGATACAATCGTACATTGTAACATGCCACAATCCTTTGCAAAAAGCCAATAAAATATACCATAACTTTTGTGAATATTAAACAATTAAACCAATTTTTTTTTTTTTTTTGACCAAACAAAGCAACACAGCAAATTTGAAATAGAAAAAAATGCAGTTATGGGTTGAATGCCACCAAAATACTTGCAAAAGCAATAATTACTTTTGGAGAAATAATCCAATATACTGATGTTCAACTCAAAAAGAACTAACCTGTTTTGCATCAGTATTATTATCAAAGCTCAAAAACGTTTCATAAGCATTGCTAATGAAATAATTAAATGCCTCTTAGCATGCCATCAGCAATTACACAAACTAAATGTGAGGATCCATCACCTGACAAGAGCTGCAATTTTTTTATACATAACATAATTTGAGTTAACTTGAGACACTTTTTTCAAAATTATTTAATATAATTTAAAAGAGGTTTGACATAGTTCAATAAAATAACAAATTCATTTCATAATACATCACTCCATTTATTTACACTTTTCCCTACAACTCATACTCTTCTATTTTACATCATTCTTTAGATTTTAATATGCTTAAAACAGTATGTCAGGTTATTAATATTATTTCACTTCTCAAATCATCATAAGTGATAGTTACTGTTTGTGGAGTGGAGTGGACTTGCAAATAAGTCACCGTGACTGTGAAATTAATGAATAATGTTGTAATTGGAATAAATTGTGGATCCAAGTCATTAATTCAACAATCAAAGTCGCTGTACTGCTCTTAATCACAAATGGCAATTTTGTTTTAAGGTATCTTCTCAGGGAAGAAACCATTAATACTATGGTCAGAGATTTCACTGCCCTCATATCATAAGACTAGTTCTTTTTAAAATCTTTTACAACCCTCACTGAAATGTATTAATCTAATCCTCACCCCACCTGATAATGAAACAAGAAACTGTAGTGGAAATCTGTGTTCAAGCTATGTATGGGTTCAATCTATAGTGCTTACATTAAACATGACATATTTTCCCAAACTTTCAAATGTTAAGTAAATGCTAGCTTTGAAACAATTTTAAAAACTGGATAATTGAAAACTGAATAAAAACTGAATAATCTGGGGGTGGTAAGAATGTAGGCCCATGTACCCCCGTCCCCTAAACTTCCCACCAACAAACANTAGACCTCATGCCATATTTTTCTACTTTCTTAATAAATGGTAGTCTCATCCCTGATCAACAAATTTTCAACAATATTAAGTTATCAAATGAAACAAAAATGGTTCATTATTAAAATAATGACAATATTCTGCTCGAGTTAACCTTGAGCAAACTTCGATAAAATTTACCTGTATACAATTTATATGATAACTTATATAGTGAAGAGAATCAGTGGCAGATTTAGGGGGATATTGGGGGGTCCTGCACATCTGCAGACCCCCCTTCAAATACCGATAATCCTGCATCCGCCCCTGGGAATATTTAATCCACCTCAACTAGACATCAATTAAATGACTACTAAGAAAACTTAAGATGGGAATGCATGTACCCTGCTAACTCTAGACACAAAACAACGGATTACTTTGAGCAAAGCCTTACTTTGAACAAAACAAGGTATAATTTTGATACAATCGTACATTGTAACATGCCACAATCCTTTGCAAAAAGCCAATAAAATATACCATAACTTTTGTGAATATTAAACAATTAAACCAATTTTTTTTTTTTTTTTGACCAAACAAAGCAACACAGCAAATTTGAAATAGAAAAAAATGCAGTTATGGGTTGAATGCCACCAAAATACTTGCAAAAGCAATAATTACTTTTGGAGAAATAATCCAATATACTGATGTTCAACTCAAAAAGAACTAACCTGTTTTGCATCAGTATTATTATCAAAGCTCAAAAACGTTTCATAAGCATTGCTAATGAAATAATTAAATGCCTCTTAGCATGCCATCAGCAATTACACAAACTAAATGTGAGGATCCATCACCTGACAAGAGCTGCAATTTTTTTATACATAACATAATTTGAGTTAACTTGAGACACTTTTTTCAAAATTATTTAATATAATTTAAAAGAGGTTTGACATAGTTCAATAAAATAACAAATTCATTTCATAATACATCACTCCATTTATTTACACTTTTCCCTACAACTCATACTCTTCTATTTTACATCATTCTTTAGATTTTAATATGCTTAAAACAGTATGTCAGGTTATTAATATTATTTCACTTCTCAAATCATCATAAGTGATAGTTACTGTTTGTGGAGTGGAGTGGACTTGCAAATAAGTCACCGTGACTGTGAAATTAATGAATAATGTTGTAATTGGAATAAATTGTGGATCCAAGTCATTAATTCAACAATCAAAGTCGCTGTACTGCTCTTAATCACAAATGGCAATTTTGTTTTAAGGTATCTTCTCAGGGAAGAAACCATTAATACTATGGTCAGAGATTTCACTGCCCTCATATCATAAGACTAGTTCTTTTTAAAATCTTTTACAACCCTCACTGAAATGTATTAATCTAATCCTCACCCCACCTGATAATGAAACAAGAAACTGTAGTGGAAATCTGTGTTCAAGCTATGTATGGGTTCAATCTATAGTGCTTACATTAAACATGACATATTTTCCCAAACTTTCAAATGTTAAGTAAATGCTAGCTTTGAAACAATTTTAAAAACTGGATAATTGAAAACTGAATAAAAACTGAATAATCTGGGGGTGGTAAGAATGTAGGCCCATGTACCCCCGTCCCCTAAACTTCCCACCAACAAACACACACACTTCTCTCAAAACCTTTTCTTTTACAAGCAAATATTGAACCTAGCAAGAAAAATGTGCCACTCTCCACTTAATAAAAAAGTTGAATTAAGTAAAAATGGAAAGAGAACATGTCCAATACCATAAATTACATACAAAAGAGTAAGGCTGAGAAAAATGATTGGTGTGTGTGTGTGTGTGTGTGTGTGTGTGTGTGTGTGTGTGGGGGGGGGGGGGGGGGGAGCAGTTGTTGAAATCCATCAATACAAGCCATTTTCTGTAGACCTACCACATTGAGTGTGTACTCACTATCTGAGGACAGCCTGGTGATGATGTTCTTTCTGAAATTCTGTGTGAAAATTCTTTCAGACTACGTCCTCGTGCAACATATTGATATGGAGCTCTTTAGCAATTCTTATAATGTACAACAATACTTCACACTGGACAGTTGGCAAAAGGCTGCATGGACAAACCATAAATCCATTGACGGTAAGCAAAATGATAATTATTTTCTGAGTTGCCTTGTACTAGGCCAGATTAGTTTAATTGTCTCTCATCACCATTTTAAACAACATACCTCTGGAGAGTTCCCAATGAACTCACAAAACTCAGAAAGGAAGTAATTTTACCCCAGATGCAAACCTACTTTTTACTCTTGCCACTGATTAACATGTCAGATGTCAATCCGTGATGCTTTACCTGTAAAGTCCATCCTGGATGAAAATAAGAAATAACCCATGTTGAAAGCTACCAATCACTGTCATCACTGGTAGGCAAAAGCGTGTCAATTTCCCCACATCCTTCTTTCAATTTTAAAAAACTAGAAAGACCATTTTTAAGATTGCAGGTTCTTCGTCCCATCATCTTATATGTTTGCTAAGCTGCAAACATTAACTTTGGGTGCAATGTTGAGCTAGGGGTCAATTGCTAGTATAATTTTTTTTGTCTTGTTTCTTTTTTTTTTACTCTAGCTGCACTACTCCTGGTTTGCCATCATAATCTTTGGGTTTAAGTCCATGAATCAGGTGATATTCTCTTTTAAGGAATGCAAACAAGATGTCTGTGATCAAGAAAATCTGTAAAGAAAAAGAAAAAAAACCCTGTTCAATGAAAGAACTGTTATGTAAGAAGCACTGCCATATGTCTATTAAAGCAATTGAACAACTCTGGTGTAAGCATTCACATGCTCAAACACAAATGTAAGGGAAGTACGGTAAAAACTTGAAAATTTAGTCGGCCTTGAAAGTTTCATCAAACTTTAAAATGGGCCTCTGGATAATTTTGAAAAGTTCTTCACCTTATATGGCCATTTTGGATTCAGGCATTTCAAGATACTAATTAATTTTTAAGTGACGAATTTTTCAGGTGTTTACCGTGTAGTAAAAATGGTCATCAGTCACTTACTTGAGCAGTGTTATACACTAACGTGACAGCAAAGTAAAAGTTGGCATTTGCACTTCCTGCATAAATCCACAGGTAATAAAGTATAGGTGCCAGCACCGTTGTGCTGATGTACATACAGCCAATCACAAAGCTGTTCCTTTGAACTGAAAACAGATTTAAGAAAATCACAATTAAAAAGAGCAAGCTTTTTAAGTAAAGTTCTTGATGAACAAAGTACTGGCTCATACAAGTACATGATTTTCATCGAATGCTCATGTTCATCTAGTTTAGTTTATTATTTTTAACATCCTATAGGTCTTTACATTTATTCAGTTACCTATTTATTCATTTACTTATTTATTTGATAAACAAAATTTTGGATAAAGCAAAATGCAATACAGCGAACCTACAATATTCCCCCAAACGTTATTTTGATTTTTGTTAAAGACAAAAAAAAATACCTGTTGATTAAATGTCAGTGTTAAGTAGGTAGTGGTAAGCAACACAGAATTAATTTACAAAAACCTATTACTGCAATGAAATTACCATTCATGTACAATGTATCAACATAACTTTTCTTAAGTAGTTATATCATACTCACACTCAAATGTAAAATACCATACAGGTAAAAGGGCTATATATAGTGTTGTGTCCCCATAGGATGGATAAGATTTAAACACAGCTATTATACTCATCAAAATGTACATCAAAAACACTGGGTGGTCCCTGAAATATACAAAGTGAGGCCATATAAAATTACATGCTAAAATACATGGTTTAAGTACTTGGTTGTGGAAAACTCCTACACACAAATGTAATAAAAAAAAAATTAATAATATAATGTACTAAATTTTGTATAATCTTATCAACTTCGAAATCAAACTGAAATTAACTTGGACTCATTTCATTGCCAGAAATAAAGAATTATCATATAAAGTTCATAAGTTCTTTAAATTTCATTAGTGTTGTGATTCTTTTAGTTAATGTCACATTTCATCTTTTCTTTCATCAATTGCCTTCTCTTCTGCTATCCTTTAGAAACATATGAATGAAGTATGGTGAATCTTAGTATTCCCATACTGTAATTTGTCGACTATGTGCAAGTAAAACAAAAAATCTCTGTCCTGACAGGCAAAAAAAAAAAAAGCTACATAGCTTTAAATTAATAACATATGAGCCTATTCAGAACAGCGAACTAAAAGATCTGTGAATCAAATATGGTGACCCAATAAAAAGGTTGCAGCTTAATTCCTGGTTCAACACTGAATAGATTCCCTGCAGGGATTACACAACATGCATTCAACTGGGTGGGTCATATCTGATCTGCGAATCTGTTAGTCTGCTGTTCTGAAAACGCTCTGTGTCACCTTTTTATCGCCTATTCACTTACTTGAGCTTGATGCTCAGGGGCACAGTGTAAATAAATGCATTAATCTGAAAGACGCAGACGAAGAAGAGACGAAAGTGTTCGAACATCTCTGTGAAGAAGTACCAGAACAATCCAACATTGGGTGTAAGATCTGGGACAGTCAGTCTGGAAGAAAAAAGTCGGTGACGCTAACAAATAAACAGTCACACATAAGAAAAGAGTCACTCCTATTATTGGTTCATTTTAACATAACAGGCATATTCCAGAAAAACTATCTGACTTTGAAATGTTTACAGTGACCAAGTTCATGTATATTTGCCTTGCAAAACATGACTGCTTCTTTTGTACTTCACTTATTTTATTTGATGTTTACTGCTCTCTAATTCAATATTTAATTTTAATAATCAACAGGAAAACAAATAAATAAGAGCTGTCACAGTGAGATGACAAAACTGAAATATATAATGCATTATTCTACCCCCTGAAAGTGGTTATACATTACACTTACACAAAGCCGTAAGTGGAATATAAGAAATTCCATGACTTCTCTATCCAAAATGACCAGAGTAGTAAACCAGACATCCACAACGCGAACCAACCACACGTCCTGGCCACTGACTTGATGGCTATAAGACTGGTCCATTTGAATTTAAAACCAAGGTCATTCTGAAAAGAAAAATGTACACACATATAGGTGAACGCATCAATAAGTAGAGTCTGGTGTAGAAACTTAAATCTTAGGCTACCCTCTAAAAAGGATGTTAAGTCACAAGAAAATTTATCCTATGAATGATTAGTGAACACTTCCCTTTAAAATGCACCACTTTTTATTATTATTATTATTATTGCTTTAACAGTGTTATTGCCTGTAATACAAAAAAACTGCATAATCTCCGTTATACACAATTGTTTTATGCATTTTCTCTATAATTTCATCCAGGACTTTTTCTATTGCATCTCTGCTTTTTAAATGATTAATCCAGGAAATAGAAATATACAATAAACACCTGCACAAAGCAAATTGCGGCTGGGGCCAGCAACATCACCGGATACAGAGACTGGTATGCTGCAATGGCCAGGCAAAACATGGCAACTCTTCTGTTAGGTCGGGCTGTTCAGAAATAAATAAAAGACACTTATTAAATATTATTAAATTTACTTAATTTACTTAAATTCACTTATTAAATTATCTTACACTAATTGTATGTCACATATAAATATCAGATGCATTTCTTTTGCAACTTTTCAAGTAATGGCTTTGTATCAACATGAAATATTTCCTAGAGTCCCCACTTCCAAAACTGTCTGAAAGAACAGATGTGAGACTGGGTCTTTGAAAAGAAATAAATATTTATTGTGGTGACAAATTGGAAGGGAGGATTTCTATAACATACAAAAATCAAGCAAAACTCTGAAAACAACAACATATAACTCCAAATGGTCTGTTTTAAATTTTCAAATCATACATATATTTACCTTTGATGGAGAAAAGCAGCGTCCCTGCCATGGCCAGGTTATTAAATACAGCTGTGGACTTTGCCAGGCAAGTAGCAATAGTGTATGGATTGAACAGGTACCTGAAATACAATAAACATATTGAAAATTCTAAAGATGACTAAGAATGAAGTAATTTTTCTACAGTCAACAGCTTAATATTGAAATACTTTTTACCTCCAATATAAAGATGACTGAAATCATCAAACAATTATACTAAGACCTGAAAAAGGCAGATAAATATTAACCGACTATTCTCTTTAAAACAAAATCTTCGCCATGCTATGCACAATTCTCAGTTCCAAGAAACTGAACTTGGATAAATGCATAATTAAAGCAATAATAACTCTTCGTTTCGGCCAAAAAATGAATTTTCCTGGAGTAAACAACAATTTTCCCATACTTACCAATGGTTAATGAATCCATTTTTACATTCAAAGTTAGTCCCTGGTTTTTTTCTAAAAAGTTTGGTTTTTTGTTAAAATCTCTTAAGAGATTTTAAAAGAGTATAGACATCAATGGAGGTCACGTTGTCTAAAGACAATTTCAAATATCAGAATAAAAGCTATAACTGCTGTTTTCTTGGTAAAACAGAATATATTCTATTTCTATGAGTTATTCACAAGGTTTTAATTGTGAAATATAGGTCTCATACGAAGAGTTATTATCCCTTTAAGTTCATTTACATGTTTAAAAATCCTCTCAACAGCTCTTTTAAAAAGGTGATCAACATCTTAAATCAGAGATGAAAAATGTAAAACTCACGCCAGTACAACGTACACCCTCCTCCACATCAAGTCATCAAAGCTGATCTTAATTTTTTCTGCATCTTTGGCAAATTGTCTCTCACGTTTGTGCTGTTGTAAAGCCTGTTCACACACAATGAAACTAGTCATTTCAGATCACAATAATCTGAATTATTAACAAAAAAAAAAAGGTTTTATTCACCCCTCAGTGTAACCAAAATAACATTCATTATAAGGTGAAAGCTGTTTAAAAATACTATAAAACAGTAATATTTTAAACAGCCAAAACATGTTTTAAGGTTATATACCTTGTTAAGCTAAGTCAGGCCACAAAAGGACTTAATATGAAACTGGTAGTTATAATGTTATCATATAACGTTCATGGCCATGCTATGTGTTCAGAAAGAGTATGGGTATTTTTAATATAGGTCTTTTTGTGGTGCAAGAGCTTTTTTAAAGTTTCTTGATGTTTTCTGTTATCTAAGCTTGTATCAGAAAAATTCCAACAATGAAAAGGAGCTGTCCATGATTGAGTACTATAGGGCCATGCAACCAATTTTATTTTAAAAACTCCATTTAGATTTTATCGCTTATAACTTTAAATTAAAGGGATTTTGCAACTCTCTCACAGCACCTCCAAACCACTTACCATGTACTGACTGATAAACTTCACTGACCTTTCCAGAACAAAAGCTGTCAAAATATCTGTTAGCTGGAAAATACAAGTTAATCCAACAATTAAGTCAAAGTAGCTGTGATAATGTATCTAATTTAAAGGGCCTCAAATCTGTTGTTTTTGAGAATGATTACAAATGACAAATTTTACAAAATATGTACTGTAAGATAAGACAATTACATCTTTTAATATTAAAAACTGTTTAAATAAGATTGTATTTTTCAAGAATATGCAATTAACCACTTACTACAAAAATTAGGTCAACAAGCCCAGGCATTTTCTTCACGGTGTAGTTGAAAAACTTCAAAATCAGAGGTGTCTGCAACAGAAAAAAAGCAGAATAAATATCCTTAGAGGACAACTTTAAAGTGATAATAAATTGCCATTTAATGCCTATCATTTACGGTATATATATATATATATATATATATATATATATATTGCCTTACAGAGCACTACCACCAAAGAACAATTTAAGATACAGGACAGACTATTTGCAAAAAACACTAAAAAGGCTTTGATCATTTTTTCTACATGTTTTTCCTTTGATTCTCAATTAAATGTCATTTTCTATTCATTATTCATTGAAAATATGTCTTTTAAAATGAGACTAGGCACTGATTATCAGCAAAACACTGTTTATGACAGGGAAAAGGTGAGGGGAAAACTAAAATGTCCTGGCTCAGAGCTCTGTCAATACTGTTGAAGATAACTATCTGGTTATGATAATGACATACTAGTGGGCCTTTCCCTTAGCACAAGGTTTCATGCATTAGCATCTTTGTTTTTAGTTTCTTGCATGTATTATTTGTGCTAGTTCAAATAAGAAGCCAGAAAAAAGAGTGTTACCGCATGAAACTTTGTGCTATCCTCAACCTTTCATTTTTTAAAATAGCATAAAGGAAAGAGAAGGGAAACTAATGAAGACCCTCTAGCTTACCTCATGAAATATATCTCCCGCATATGGCGATATACCACTGTTGTACAATGAAAGACCTTCTGTCACTGAAATTAAACAGCATATTTATCTGATCTCTTAAAAATGCCAAGGGAGAACATAATCTAAAATCGGTCTTATTTTAGAGATGAACGTTAATAATTTAATAAACCAATCAAGCACAACAGTAAGCCCATCACAAGATATCAGATATAAAAATGAAAAAGAGAGGCAGAAACCACATAGATAAGTAAAGCGTAAACACGACAGATGATGGAAAGAAAAATCGATGAAAAAAAACACCGGTCGGAATCTAGATCGATTTCCATATAAAGCTTTTATATATAACTCTTACCCCTCTTCCATGACGTAATTGGTGTTGTGATTTCATTGTTCCCAGCGCACCATTTTGCGATCGGGGTATTAAACAAGTAAATTCTTATAACAAATCCGAAGAACAATGTTGACAGGATGGGCGCTGCCATCTTGAAAATAATCTCGTAAACAAGACGAGCCCAATCATTCAAGATAAATAAAGCGAAATATCAAACCACTAATCTTGTGACACAAGCGTGTATCTAGAGTTTAAACCTTATCATCCATATCTCTTCTTCTGAGTGAATTTGTTTTATTTGAGTGTGCTATTGGCACTACTGTTAATGCTTATGTTACAATAATGCGCCATCTACTGGAAAGTCTAACAGCGTTAGAGTTTGTAAACAAATACACGTAGAGAAAGGCCGCGTGGAAGGCGCTTATATTGAATGGATTGACTCACTATATTGATCACTTGATATTGGAATAAATCGGTATGCTGACATCATACAACATAGCATACCATACTGTGATTACATCAGCGGTATGCCATTGTAGAGCTTTGAAGTTACCATTACTCACAAAGAACTGCACTTTTTATAGCATTTATTGTGACTTTTTAAGTGAATCTTTGTCCTTGTTGTGACTGTGTGTGTCACTGCAGGTAGGGAAAAGTTGTGAAGATTCCTGCATCATTTTCGTTTTAAAATTGCTTGAAATGGCAGAGAGGGTATCTAGTCCTTGCACTGTGGAAAAACTGAAGAAAATTATCCAAGATGTACGGCCGTCTTCCTCAAGACCTCCTGACAAGACTAAGAACAGGAAAGACCCAACCTGGTCAGCCATTCTGCAGATACAGGCACATTCCATGACTAACAGATACAATGAGGTGTATCCAGGGATTTTCCTCGGCGATCAGTTCAGTATATTGTCAATTATTAGAGATCTAAGAAATTCTGTAAGAAATAAAATGTGTTTGAATAGATCCAAATTAATTAAGACTTTCGTTTGATATTGCAAACTGAATATGGATAAAAATTGAATAAAATTTAAGAGTTAATTTTCTGAATTATGAGTATACATGTAGAGTGTTCCATTTATGATTAAATTTCCTTAGTTTTTGAATTCTTCATGTTAATTTTGTTTCTGTCGCAATTCCTTGACAGTTGAAATTATATATATTTTTTTTCATTTTACTTGCAGCTCATTAGCCAAAAATAAAGAAGAACTTGTCTCCCTGGGTATAACTCATCTTCTTAATGCTGCAGAGGGAACAAAATTCAATCAGATCAGTACAAATCAGGAATATTACCAGGACGTAAATATTAAATATTTTGGAATCCATGGTCAGGATGTTATGACTTTCAAACTGTCCAAGTATTTCAAAGAAGCTGCTGATTTCATAGATGAATGCTTGAAATCTGGAGGTAAAGTACATGTAGAGATATAAGGCACTAGTACTACAGTACTGCTTTAAACACTGTAGTAGTCTTTTTAACCCTGTTCTTTTTGTCTTGCTTTTTCGAAATCCCCCTCACCCCTCAACTGAAACGGTCCCAAACAAGATGGAAAATATTAGGTGAAGATGAATTTAATTGTGTCAGTAGCTTTGTTGTGAATGGAAATTTGGCTGGTAATGCTGTCATCTTATTGAATATTCAGTCAACTAGTCATCTGTGTTAGCCTTTTAACATTTTTTCTTGAAATAGCCTGTCTTTCACAAATGGGACCAAATATTTTATCCCATTAGAGGATGTAATTACACCATATGTAACATCTAATACATTTATTATAATGGGATGATGATGATGTGATGAATGATTATTGCTCTTCCAGGGAAAATATACGTCCATTGCTTTGAAGGAGTCAGTCGATCTGCCACATTGGTGACGTCATATCTCATGTTAAAGCAGGGCCAGACTGCCGTGGATGCACTGACATTACTGAGACAAAAGAGGGAGGTCATGCCAAATACAGGATTCATGAAACAGTTATGTGAACTGGATGAAGAATTACGAGTGCACTGACATTACTGAGACAAAAAAGCTAAGTCATGCCAAATACAGGATTCATGAGACGGTTATGTGAACTGGTAGGTGAATAAGAGGAAAAAAATCTATATTATAATAGCAGATCACCCAAAGTCTCCATTTCACGTTTTTCTCCCAAACTACAATGAACTGTTGACTACTGACAGGTGTTAGCAATACCTTAGGGCAGTGGAAAGATAGTGGCCACAGTTTGAATTTGATTACAACTGTTAAAAGTATATTTTGAAGGCATTTGATGACCCAATGGTAATGTCCTTGGCTGCCATACATGGCGGAGTGGGTTAGATTTCTACTCAGTCCCTTTTTTTCTTTCATTTTTTTAATATTATTATTATTATTATTATTATTATAGTTACAAAACCTTTGACTCAGGGCAAGTGTGGAAATAAGACTTTCACACAGAATATTGTACATAAAGAGATTCTATAAATTGTGTATACTAATCTCTTCTCATGGTTCAATGACTGATGTGATGGGTATCAGCTAGTTGTTATAAATTCTGCAACTTGAATGACATGTCAACGTTTGGTTTATGTTACATCTCCAGGAGCTGGGTGAAGAATTTTATTAATAATTATATAATAATGATAATAATTTAAATATTTATCTAATGTATAGCACCCTCAATTTCTTACATTTCAGTGCACTTTACAATTATAATATAAAGAATTACAGTACTTAAATACAGACTTACTTTTAAAGCTTAAAAACATTAATCATAAAAACTTTAAAAAGGACTAATTTTAAGAGAGGCTTTTAAACTGTCAATTACCTTCGCATCTTATATAAAAAGGCAGTTCATTCCACAAATTTGGGGCTAAAACAATAGAAGCTCTGCCTCTGTAAAGTTTGTTACAGTCCCTCTCTATTTCACAGTGGCTAAGTGTAAATTGTTATAATAAGAATTTCTAGTTTACCATTGTGGTTCATACTGATAAATGCATGTTAGCTTGGTAATGTTACTTTGTGCATTTTCCAGAATGCACTGAAATTGTGTGTGTTTCCTATGTGATATCTCACATTCAAAGTATGTTAGAAATACAGGGTTGACATTTTTTAGACAATAAATATTTTGCAAAAAAAAAAAAATTGTACTACATAAGAAAATTTTTGAGCAGATTCAGTTTAATGTAAGTTTTCTTGTTTTTTGTTTTTGCTTTTTAAAATGCAAAAAGTCAACTTTTTAAGCAAAATTACTGAGCAATACTGAGCAAAAAGTAGAAAAACAATTATATTCTATATCTCATGTCAGATTTATAGTGTGAATTGAATAAAAAGAGAAGTTAATCTGTAAAAGCTTCTTTTTTCTTTGTAATTGCATTAAATTCTAAATATAAATTAAATCAGTTCACAATGGCAGATAACTATTTTTAAAAATTCTAATACTCACCAAATATATGAAGAGCATTTTTTGTTTGGGTGGTAAGTTCCTTGAAATCGGGCACAATAAAATGCATTGCTAGTGTGTGTACTGAGCACATCCCTTCAATTAAATTTTGAAATATGGGCATAAATTGCAGATATGAATGTCTTTTAAGTGGCCCATCTGCAGTATTTATATACTTTGTAACAGAATGCTAGCAGTAAAGGATGTAGTCCCATTTTGCTTGTCCAACTTTTACACTTACTTCCATTTCTCAGGAGATCAACATAATCCGGTTTACACATGTCAAGAAGTTAACGTATCCTTATTCCAATCCCAAGTTATCCATATCCCTATCCCTAGTTATCCTTATCCCCAGGGGCGTAACCAGGCATACGCACGGATGCACTGTGCGTACAATTTTTTGAGCCAACCATGATATTATTCTCCATAAATTCAGTGTATTTTTCAAGGAATATAATCGTACCTGGGAATTTTCAAAATCTGTGCGTACAATTTTAAATGGTCTGGTTACGCCCCTGCTTATCCCTATCCCTAGTTATCCTTATCACTGTTCCTACTTATCCGTAGTTAGTGGCTAGCGCCACCTTATTTGACGGCATCAATACCAAGTACGCTGACCAGTAAGGAACACGCTATCAGTGTCGATGTAGGTTGGCTCCTACTCGTTCTCACGGCGCGGTTACAGTAGTCGGTGTTGCAGTGACAGATAATGCCATCCACTCCGGCCTTCTCATCGCCCTTGTAGCCACGAGTTTTAGTCAGGCAGGTCAACGAGGAAGAATTTCCACAGTCTCTCACATGCCAAGGGAGTTCTGTAATTGTATAATCATGTGAATTATTATTGTAGTTGATAAGACTTTGTAATATACAGTCTCTGTTATTGATGAAGAAGTATATGCATATATGTCGATGTCAATATTTTAGATCCTGTTGTAGGGTATACTGTACATGATAAGGAATATGAATTTGGAAATACAAATGACTTATATAAAAATAATTATTCACAAAAGGCGAAAAAGAAAAGACGTACAAATTGGCCCGCGTTGGATTTAAGGAAAACGGATTAAGTTTTTTAAGTTTTCTGAAAATATTTAAAAAGTCATGATGCCCTCGTGCTTTTTTACATTTGATCATTTTGCTTATGGTAACTGCGTTTATACTTTCAGAAATTAGGAGATTTGGCTTCAGATTAACTCACCAAATCCACGGATTCTGTAAAAACCGACAGTTTTCCTGCAGGATACGGAACAGTTAACCGTCGGTGTGTCTTCAATTTGTGCTCTGCATGGGTCGTTTATTTGGGCATTGCATCTGTAACATATCACTGATGTGCCTAGTATAAGTAAATCAATTAAACAGACACGTTCTGAATAGCAGTTTGCGGTGTTTTGTCTTGACGAAAGTGGATTACGGTACAAGCTTGGAATAAGGCAAATCATACACTAATTTTACTATGTTTTTAGTCGTTTAAAAGATGTTGCTTATATAAGCCTATTTGATAATCGCTGTAATCAATTATTCATGTTACAACATTGTAATGATGCTATTTTACCCAAACCAAAGAGCGGCTAATACGGCTTCTTTCAGTGTATGTTTGCCTCACATAGGTTTGTTATGCAAAAATTCAAAAGCAATTTTCCTGGCTTTATAAATTATTGTTTACAAAGTTCACAAACGGTCCTATAGATAAATTGAAAACGGGTCTCTTACACTATTTAAATGTTGATACTAAAACAAGCTTTTTACTTACCAAAATGTATCGCATTAACAAGCAGTACAAACACGAACAAAACCGTCCTCATTCTTGTTACCACGGCAACACAAACACGCTTGAGTGATATTTGCAAGTACGGGTTTGAAACTTAAACTTGCTTTCGCTTTAATTTCAGTGCCAGTGCCTGCAAGATTAGTTCAGCAACAGCATATTCGACGCGAAACTGGCTTATTACAAAACACGGCACACGAACTCGTATGTTAAACACATCAAATAACCTTGCTGACATTTACGATTATCTCGATTATTATTTTGTTTTAAAAAAGGAAGGGCTTTAAGTATAGACCTAGCGATGTTTCATGCGTGAAAAAAATTGAGAAAATATCTTTTATAAAGAGACAGCTGTGGAAATATGAGAAGCAAATTCACGCCGCTGTTTCTATGATACGTATTGTGATGATGATATCAGGTCTGAATTACGCACGAAAAGGGTCGACTTGAGAAAAAAGGGTTATAGAATAACAATAGTGAGACGTTCAGTACATGGGTGTTATTTTTTAATGAAAACAGCACGTGTGTTAATGATTACAAAACTTGACGTAAGAAAAATATGACACAGTGATATCATAATATGATGTTATGTATCAGGACAGATGAGAGAGAGAGAGAGAGAGAGAGAGAGAGAGAAATTAAAAAGTGCTGATTATTCTCTTGCCATATACATAATGAATTTGTGCTCAATTCATTTGTGTATCTTGCCCAACCTTTGTAATTTAACGCTACGAAGTGTAATCAGACGATTATTATCCTGCTTTCAGACCTAATTATTT
The DNA here is from genome assembly GCF_001039355.2 of Lingula anatina. The sequence continues at coordinate 10,367 of NW_019775169.1, read as the reverse complement.
TAGGCTCTCATGTTGTAAAATAAATAAATAAATAAATAAATAAATAAATAAATAAATACCCAGGTAAATCAAGCCATAATCGAGGTAAGTGCAGTCAAGCTCGGATTAACCGGAGTTCATAACCCACGCTTAAAAATCGTAAACTCGCGCCGAAAACGAAATGAAAGAATGCTAAAAAATCATATAATCTCATTTACATATAAAAAGAAGTCCACCTAAAAACAGTTACATTGTAACTTGGTGCTGGCTCAAAAATCTATCCTGAGATTGTGTTCTGTATATATATGCTCACAGGATGCGAGTCTTGAGCAGCACTTGAAGTAGATGGCAAGAATACGTATGTAAGGCCTCTATGCCATATTCATTCTGAATCTCCTACCGAAATACCAAGCCTTTTACCACAAAACCGTGCACCCAGATAAAATTTTACCCAGAGGGAACCTTTTCCCAGGTTCTTTTGAGCCACCCTACTCCCCCTACCCCCCCCCCCCTCAACCCACCCGGCTAAGGACCTGAATACTGATCACGAACTGCTGTCTTCTTACTTACTAGCTTTTGGTTAACGGTGGACGGTAAGAATACGTATATAAGGCATCTATGCAATAAGCATTCTGAATCTCCTACCGAAATACTGAACATAAACTGCTGCCTCCCTACTTGTATGTCTGAAAACCTAGCTACATTTTGGTTATATGTGAATATAATTTTGTATACGTAAGAAAAGACATTGTTTTCCGATGTATGTAATAATAAACGTGTCGTTGATAGAAAGTTCCCATCTTTTTTATAAACTAGAGATATATAAGTCTTGATGATAAAGAAACCATATGTCATTCGGTACGATCAGGCGTCATAGCCGTAACAGACGCCATTTATTGGGTCACAAGCATTTTTTGCAAACTAATGGCGCCCTTTCCTCACCCTCTTCCGCGTTGAAACGCTTTTTTTCGTTGATGACAAAGCTGTGTCGCTTACGTATCCTTCGTCATCTCTTCGTATTTTAGAAAATAACTCTGTGCGAAGAATTGTGCTGCTAATTCCCGGTATTTTAGGTAACAGGACGACGGGCATGATGTTCTCGACTATGTGGCGGTATGGGAAATTCGGTGCATCGTCCCCTCGTACAAACAAGGCCGTTTCTCCTTTTTCAAGATGCACGATGCACGTGAAGAAGTTAGCTGCGTTCAGGCTTGTAATGCAAAATACCTGAAATAACAATGTTGATAATAATGCTAATAATAATAATAATGGCCGCATCTGTAAACTAGCCTGATCCGTAAAATAAGCAGCTATAAATATAATTATAAATAAAAAAAGTTGAAATAGTAAGAAATATTTATGTTCAGATTACTTTTACTTAAAATCATGAAAGCATGAACTAAATATATTACAACTTATTTTAACATATTGAGTGACTGTTGAAGTCCCAAGTGTTGGGACGAAATTTTAATAGGTATCCTTTCAGTTAATGTAGAAATTGAAAAGTTTAAATTTTCCCAAATATGATTAACAATATCAGGATATTGCAACATAATTCTTTGTGGCTCTTATCGCCAAGACACCCTTATAGAACTTTATATTGCATTTAAGGTAAATCGATACGTTAGGATCTATTTTCTTATCCCCTAAGATCATGAAGAAATAAATATAACAAATAATGCTGCCACATCAAAAATACAACGGGGGTGATTACGCTAATTGAGCTGATGACGATACAGCAACGTTTTTGCGGTAAAATTGTGGTTTCGATTTCAAAGATATCTCCTGCACCTGAACAGCTATCAACACTGTTTTAACACAGATTAATAACTACAATAGGTACATGTACTTCAATCCGATGCTAGGGAATCTGTTTGAGAGGCTTACTTATTATTTTATCAGTAAGGAGGCAAAATAATGTCTTTTTTAATTGGACATCATAGCTATTGGCTCACGTCTCGTAAAAAAAAAAAAAAAACAAAAAAAAAAAAAAAAAAGCCTCGCTGGCACCAGATTGTAGTGCACAGACATGTCGCCAGCGTGACCATTTTCGTGACAATATTTTTCTTAGGTCTGGAGTTACGACATAAACCGATCATTACTCCTTTATTGAGCATTTACTAACGATAAACGAGGGCGGAGCTTAAAAGCAGAAGCTCGTTGGGTGGTGAATAAAACAACGAAAAATGTCATTTTTGCTCTAAAAGTGTTCTGTTTTACTGGGATAGTATTTAGCTAAAACTTTTACTAAAAAGAATCGAGAAAAACTGTTTTGACCAATCTAGACTGTTTTAATCTGCCTTAAGGAACCTTAGGGCTATCAAAGTGTGTCCATGCTTACCATATCAGCATGCTGCTTGACTTTCAGCATCCGCTGTTCTATTGTTTCAATGGGGACTTTGTTCTTCATTTTGTAACAGCTACGACTGTCATGAACACCGGCTATGACCTGGAATAAATATTGAGAGTGTTGGAAAAATTAATTCGGCCAAACTCGGATGATTTCGTATCCATCGATTGAATTCACATGTAGATACGTCATTAACCGAGGTGTCCCGAATTGTTTCAGAAATAGAATAAGTTGACGGACCGATTTGCTCAGATACCCGTTAGTGTCAGACAAATATCAGCTCTTACATAGCTATTACTTACGTCACATTTTACCATTTAAAACATACTGACAACATTTCTTAGCGAACTAAAACAAGTAAATTATTAATCACTGGTGAAAATAGAAATGACAAATACTAGCATTGGTTTCTATATGTGTCCAGAATGGCTGCAAAGTTAACAATGCTTTCAGGCCTGTGGACCTGGCAATCACCTGTTTTCCGAGGGCTTTGCATGTGGACAGCAGGAACACGTGTCCTTCGTGCAACAGATCAAAGCAACCAATGGTGTACACCTTGTCCACCCTGCCACCTAGCGGTAAGTTCAACAATCTGTTGTTATCCAGCAACGATTCCACCGTGAAATCCCCATTGGTGCAACTTGCAGTCCTGCTCTCCATCTTACAGCTAGAGTCAAAGGTCGAGCTGTGATTACTAAAGAGATAAAATACGTACGTTATTAAATTTGTTATAAACTCACTATTAATAAATTAGCAAGACAAATTACAATTACGACGACCAATGTGCTTACTTGGCTTAAAAAGATATATTTAGATGGTAAATCGAGGGGCTTAGGGAGTAGCATGCAAATTGTGTTAAGGAGGCTACCGTACAACCTGCAGTGAAACCAAGCAGGTTTTTAGGTTACAGATTTAGTCTTCTAACATTTTATAAACCGAGGACAAACCCACGGCAGGTTCCATAACGGCCAAGAAAGTTTTTTTTTTCGAATTCCACTGTGAAGAAAATTAAGAAACAATGTTCCGCCCTTCACTTCACACAAGCTGCAATTTGAGTTTTCTTTAAGAAGCTTTCGGTATAAGGGTCCATTTAGAACAAGTTGATCCGCGGATCAAATATGGCCGACCCATCTGAAAGCTTGCCGCAAAATCCCCTAACAGGCACTAAGTAGATATTCATGCGGGGATCATGCGTTACGCTTTCAAGTGGGTCGGCGATATTTGATCCGCGAATAAATTTTGGTTGTAAATGCGGCCTAAAACAATAATATTCGTCATTTTTTTTTCTTACTCGTGACTCAAGTCTTAATCAAGGACTACGTACAATATGTCTAATTTTGAATTTGGTAGGGGTTTCTTCGTTTAGGCGTTTGAAAAGTGTTGGGACCAGAATTAACAGGACTTTATTTGATGTTTTTTTTATTCTTTCATTTACTCACAAGTTTTCTAAACAGCATTCAAAACAGTCCCAGCAGGCATAGTTGCGTTGGATCAACGTTGAAAACAGGTTGATACGTTGAATTGCCGTTGATCTACCTAAATTCAACGTAAAATCAACGTTGATCCAGCCACGTCGAAACACCGTCATAATGTGACGTTGACTCAACGTTGTATTTTGGTCAATGACACAACCTTGCAGTTATGGATTGTAATTTAAAATATTAATTTTTGAAAACGTAATACTTTGTTTATCAATACTGTAACTAAATTTATCAAAATAATAACAAAATGGTTTTAAAGTAAAAGTGACAGTTGTTTTGTGTCTTTAGTTAACTAGTGAATTTTATTAACTTGTTATTCAGAAAAACATTCCAATAAACTGAATTCCTTGCAAGATTAGCTAACACTAGGATGAATAAGTTGCTGTAAATGAGATGGAGTTAACAGTTCTTGGTAACCTGTTATAGATAGACAGGTTGAGGTGACTGTGTTTATTCAATGTCTTCTCAACGTTATGGTTCAACATTGTTTCAACGTTAAAACAACATAATTTGCCCGCTGGGAGTGGACTTACTAGGCCGAGGGTCAAATATGTCCGACCCGCTTGAATACTTCCCCACGGGGAATCTATGCAGTGTCTATTAGCGGATAAGACGGCAAGTTTTTTAGTGGGTCGTCATATTTGACCCGCGGACTAGTTAGTCCACTGTTCTGAATGCGGCCTAATCTGTCTTGGTCAGAGGGTCAGTAACCGTCTGCACCGACATCTGGACACGCTCAACATAAATAAACTAACAAGATAAATTACAATGTTTACCATCACGCACTTTAACCATTGACATAGACCACATTTAATGTTAAACGGTCTTATGTGTCTCTTCGGACTGTTAATATTTTGAATGCTTGATGCACATGATAAAATCTACCTGAGGTCCAACGGAATGCATATTTAACTGTTAACTTGGTCCCTTTTTAATGCACGGAAACAGAGAAGGGTGTGTGTCGGGGGGCGGGGGGGGGGGATTATAGTGTGCTGAAGACAGTTTAATTACATTCACTTAAAGATAACAGGTTAAACTCCAAAACTTTGCATTTTTGGATTTGAGTCGAAAACGATAATGTGCTGGAGGTATCTGCTAGATAACATGCAAAATTAAGCGTTATTACATTGAATGCCAGGAGATAAGTTTTAACCTTGGGTTGATCTTTTTTTAAATCAAAGCCTGTTTGAAATAATTTGGGGTTGTTATTTGGCCACACCTGGCATTTTTCTATATATTAAGCTGTCTGTAAAATGTCTGGAAAATGGTTATCGCAAAAAAAATATTGAATCTGCATTACCCATGGTTCTTGTCCATGACCCTGTTTTGTCCAGGTTATGACCCCCTAAAAGTCCGAAAAGTGCATGACCGAATACCATAAGAGAGTAAGCATCGCACTATCGAGCATGGTATTTCACCCCACAATTAAAATGCTTACATTGACAGGGGCGGATCCAGAGATACTATCTGACAGTCTTCTAAATGATCTTTGTTGATACATCCTCCATTTTTTGACCGTCTTCCGACAGAAAAAAAAAATACCTATCATGTAAACTTGAAAATCTGACCGTCTTCCGGAAGACCCAGAGGATGGCCTCAATCCGCCCCTGATTGATACAGTCTCGACGGATAGATATTTGTTTCCTTTCTATATAATACAACGATTCTAAACCGTTACACACGCAAAAGGCGACTCCAGGACTTGACCACGTGTATATTGTTGACGTTTTGCGTTCTTGGCCCAAACCAAAGTGTGAAATGATTGTATCTGACAAACAAGATCTCAAAATACTTTTTACAATCCACAATGGTGTTTGATGTAATTTTGGCCTTATAGTATCCCCCATTATGAAAAGAAATCAAAATGAATTGAAACGTACATGTACCTGTAGTATGAAGCAATTGTGTAAATATTTTACAAACTGTGTTCGTTCCTGACGCGACTCAAAGGATCAATTTTTTATGGAAGCCCCATCCCTGTTGTAAAGAAATACCGTCTCTATTCAACCAATATGTTGAGATATGTTGAGATACAGTAATTCTGCTAACCAAGAGTGGTTGTTCTCCACTTCTCCTTGGAAAACAGACAAACAGTTTGAAAATTAGGTTTTTTACACTTTACCTGCTATGTAATAGATAGACCCCGAGTCAGCGAGAGTTATGTGGCATACACGAGTACGTTATTTAGACCACGGGTCCATTAGCGGGTTATAACGCATTCATGCGAGACGTGCGGTATAAATGCGAGTTACACCACGTCTAAGTCTTTTGTTCTTTATTTCCACCGTGGTCTAAATTGTATCTTAAACTGCAAACAACGCGCAAAGCATTTATACCGCATGAATGCGTTATATCCCGCTAAAGGACCCGTGGTCTAAATAACGCACTCGTGTATGCCACATAACTCTCGCTGACTCGGGGTCTATCTATTACTTAAACTGCAAACAACGTGCAAAGCACTTTTCTGCACTCTGTAATGATAATGACGGGGCTATAAATTGGTTGCATAACTACTCAGGCACTGCCACGTTCCAAGTCCCTGCCAAGCCCCCCTTACAGCAATCAAAACAGTTCATTGACATGTGCTTAACAGGGTTTTCGACTGTTCCTTTTGGCCAGAAAATGGATTTCCCTTGGGTAAACAACAATTTTCCCATGTTTACCAATAGTTAATGAATCCGTTTCGACATTGAAAGTTAGTTCTTGTTTCTTTTCTCAAAAGTTTAGTTTTTTGTAACATTCTCATAAGTGATAATATACAGTGGGTAGACATATACAGTATGGAGGTTACGTGGTCTGATGGCAAGCACGGGTTCCAGAATAATTGTGATAACTGCCGTTTTGGTGGTAAAATGGAATTTATTATATTTCTATGAATTGTTTACAATGTATTTCTCGTGAAATATAGATTTCATACAGATAATTGTTATCCCTTAAATCATTTGCCCTTCTTTAATCATTTGCCCTTCAAAAAGATCTTTTTTACACTTTGGAAAGAAAAGCTTTGGCTATAGGTATTTTGCTATAATCAAATACTTGACTACGTATAATAATAATAAAGAAAAATCAAATCGGCAAGCAAATTATTAAAATTTTCTTTAACGTCAGTTGGAATGTATCGGGACACACATTGAAAGCTTAATTTTTTTACTGATAAACCAGAACATTCAACTTTAAATTTCTTTTGAATATGTTATCATAGGGGGTTAACGTCCATTTATGTTCTTGAGACAAATGTCCATGTTATACTTACCAAGGATACTCCGTGTACTAACCCACTTCACAAAAGGTCAATTCTATTCATAGGAAGATCAGAACACTGGTACTAGTCTAAATGACAAGATTTCTACTGACACCTTTATCTTTATGGTGAAGTCTTCTTCCTGCCCCGCAACCCTTTGTTCTTATGCCACATTGAGCACTTTGAATTGGTGGTCGGCCGAGTGGAGAGTGGCAGGGAGGGGCAATTCTGCACTCTGATTGGCTTAGTTTTAGATGATTGATATCCAGCAATAGATAATTTTTTTTTGTTTTTGCAACTGACATTGTCGGATGGGACGGACTCAGTCTGTCAGTGCTGGTCTCCATACGTAGTGCGTACAAGAGGAATCAGCCATTTGGTGCATGGTGTTCGTGTGGAAGTTGAACAATCCGCTGTAACTTAGGTAGGGGGACTTCATTCCAGCGTCATATAAACAGTGTTTCTTTTTAATAATGAATTCTTTGCCGCGCGCAGTATCCCGTAGAATCCGTAGTTTTCTGTTTCAGAAGCTGACCTTCTACAATCATAGACGGGTGATAAATTCATTAGCCAAAATTAGGCGATTCATGGCGGGAGTATTTAAATACTTCTTGATCGAATTTGAGCATTCTTACGCGTGGTGTTGTCAATTTTGCGGTTTTTTAGATTCAGAGGAATGGAAACTCTACAGTAAACTGAACCTAAAGGACTAAGGCATAGTGCCAGTTTTTTTTTTTTTTTTTTTTTTTTTTTGGGGGGGGGGTGAGAGCTGGATCAACAATTTTGTGTTTTGAAATGAGGACATTAAAATAGTGTGACATAGTCAATATGCATTAGATTTTTGAACAGAAGTAACATAGCAATGAGATACAGTTTTATATAAGTTCATTGGTCACAGTGGTTTACTACGTGTAGATGTCCCTTACGTATTATATGAAGCACTTACATATTTCACATGCTTCTCGGTAAGTATGCTGCGTCTAGCAATTCAGATCGCTATCAAGACTTGCGTGGTCACCTCATATATGATGATGCATGGTTGACCCGTACCTATAAACTGACCCCCGCCTGCTTGATTTATGAATGGACTCGTTTTTAGAGTTGGGGCTTTATCCCGAGGGGAAAAAAGTAGCATATTAATGCCGCTTAGTCACTGTTTGCAGCAATTTCAAGGCCAGCCTCGAGCAATCCTCAAACAAAACATCGGGTTTATGTGAAATATATTCTACTGAGTCCGTTATCCTTTTCCTTGTGAAGATCTGCACAGGGGCCATAGACCCCATTCCCATGCCTAGATCGATCTACTCTCCTATGGGTTTCTCGCTAAATTGCATTCAGTTTTTATAAAAGCGTCTCTGTTGTCTGGCACGCCTACTGAAGCTGTTAGGAGGCAATTTAACTATACTTTAGCAGCTTCAGTAGGCGTGCCAGGCATCTAAGCCCCTTAATCTGAATGCAATTTAGCGAGGATACCTCGGAGATGGGTCAATCCTGCTAGATCGATCTAAGTATGGGAATGAGGTCTTATAAACTACATCACATGTCCTATTATGGAGGCACAGTGACTATAGATAGTAAATGCGCGTTTCTGATTGCGTTCGATCACATGGTTACAGTTTTGTTACACAGTATAGAGGCCTCTGTGATAGGACCGTGTGTGTTGGGCGTGGTAACCTTTCATCACTTATGCCACTACGTCCATGGTGCACATGAGAAGATTTGAAGTTAGATGCTGGCCGGCAAGTATCAGAAATGAAACCTCGATATCTGCGATGAGGTACAATGTACTTCAAAATGTTATGACGATGTTTTGGACAAAATTTGACGTGTCGGTTAATTATCGATGTTTCTACCTCATTAATTTCTCTATACTTCTAACTAAAAAGCACATAAGTACACATATACTGATGTTTTTGCCGTGTCTTTTTTCCACCAGGCATTTGAAGCACAATCTTTGGCTTTTTTACGAGCAGGTTGTCTCAGCAAGCGATATGTATCTGATGTAAGTGTTCAATCGGTAGTCGTAAGACTTTTTAATAAGCTGTTCCTTGTACCAGATTTACATCGAGTGAAATTTGCCTTTTGTTCTATTTTCAGGATGGACTATATTTACCCCTATTCGGTCTTCTTAACGGACGGACGGTAAATCACCAGCCTACCTTCAAGTACATTGCATGCACATATACCTACCTTGATACCTGAATCTCCGCACTGCACAATGGTATGCAATCGAGAGCCCACTGAATATGTTGAGTATGCCTGGGGTAATATTTCATCGGGTCTATACAACTGATTCAAGAACGGCCAGCTTCGTACTGCGTGTCCGCCGCAACATCAAGCTAAGGATAATGCATGGCTGTACTGTCACGAAATAGATCTCGCATGACACAGTAAGACCTGTATGGTGTGTCGGATAGCCTTACAGACATACAACGGATGGACATGCAACTTATACTTTGTGCTAAAATGGCATTGCCGTTGGTTATTATGACGTGTTGGAATTATTATACAGTACTGCTACTGATAACAGCAACATTGCACCCTATTTGTATAACAGGTGCAATATCGGGGGCAAACATTATTGAGGCATCATCAACCGTGCTGCCTAAACCGTCTGAACCCGATTGGTTGCACGCCACACCCTCCGACACTAGTCTAGCAATAATGGTGTCTTTTTGGTCTTGGATGTGGACACCTTCAATGAGAATTGGCTCTAACTCTACGACACCCTTTGACGAGATGAAAATGACTGTTCTGGAGCCCCTCGGGACAACAACACACAAAATTACCGCCTCAGCTGTGAGAACAGCGCTGGAGACGTCAAATGACATCGCTGAGGCTAACTCTCTTGAAGAACTGACGGCGCCTAATATTGTATATGCACACCCAACTCATTTCCAAGGGTTCGGAGAGTCAGCAAAGTGGGTTGATGATCCCCCGTCCGAGACAAGCTTACCAATTATGATATCGTATGCGTCATGGATGTGGACCGATCCTGTGACGTTATTTACAGATACTATGACGTTATCAAAAGATACTGTGACGTTATCTACAGATACTGTGACGTTATCTAGCAACACCGTGTCGTTCTCTTCTAACACCATGACGCCATTCACACACACTGTGACGACGACTGATTATTCTACGATACATGAGAAGTCAAATAAGATGACTACATCAAAGACAGAAACTTTAATTGAACCATCTTTCACAGTGACTTCATTGGAGAGGCTTTCGTTTGTTAGAAATACAAAAGAACTATCTACAGATGTTTTTAAAACGAAGAACATGTCGTTGTCTCCATTCCCCTTACCTA